>RJWT010033575.1:0-13866 GCA_004365215.1 Cuniculus paca
CCGCTTGGTCCAGTGAGGAAAAAAACTATCATAAGAACGATAAATTAGAACAAGGAGAGCAATCAAGGAATTAAGATTTAAAATCAAGGAATTATATGCATAAATGAACCTGAAGAGCAGGCAAGACAGAACAAAAAGTGAGAAGATAGAAGGATACAGTTTGAAATGGAATTTAAGGTTTTAAAATGAGGGCCAGACTGGAGAAGATTGGCAGACATGAGCAGAAGGGTGCGATTGACGAAGTTACCGCCCACTAGCATGATGTGGTTATGGATGCTGCATCCCCTCTGGCCGTCTCTAAACTAACCCCGTCTGTGGAGTGGTTGCTTGAAAAGGCAAACCAAGCAGAGTATCCAAAAGCATGATCTCACTCTCCACTACTTTCCTGGAGCTCCAGCCATGTGTTTTCCAATTCCACAGCCTTGGGAGAGCTTACAGGGCAGACCCACACACTCTTCAGCCCAGACTGGAATAATTAATGACTGCATTAGTGAAAAAGCACAGAGCTGGACTTCGCCTTTGGAGAATATCATGATATCATCAGACAGTGTCCTGGGCCTTTTTAAGATCGACAAGACAAATGTAATTATTTTTCTTATTCAGCTTTCAAAAGGACAAAGCAAGCAAAACAAAAGCAATATTCTTTGGCTCTACCTGATAATAAGTATGAATAACTTTATGACTATAAATCTTTCTTGTAGTCTATTTTGATGTCCTGAAATTCTTCAAAAATATATTGCATTCTATGTGTGTTCTGTGAATGCTAATAAATGCTACACTTTCCACCATGAGTTCCCAGCTGTCCTCCTTAATTTTCACCATGTCTATGTTAAGACTCACAGCTCTTTGGTTCTCTCAGAACACACAGTTGCTATATGCCAGCTTACCAAGAAAGGAATTACCACTGGCATACTGTTTTGATTTTTGAAAGGTGGAATACATCTTTCCACACAAATCTTTTCACTCCTAGGAGAATCACAGGGACTCCAGAAACATGAGGTAAAGCAACAAACAGACCTTGTTTGGATATAGCGCTGGCCTCATCACTTATAAACTGCTATTCTATCTCTGTTGGCTTCCACAAAGCTGGAGATTACCAAATGCAATGTATTTTGACACATTTAAGATTCTCAAAATATAAATTCTTTGTGCAAGGAAATTGAGGCAAGTAATTTGTCTTCCCTTCCCTTGCATCATATATAATACTGAGAAGACTGTGGCATTTAGCACATACGATTCTTGTGAGGTTAAATCCTGTGAAATGCTATCCGCAATGGTTGACGTTGAGTAATTATTCAGTAAATTCCCCTGAAATGCCACCTGTGATAATGGCGTCCATATATGAAATGCTTAACCCAGGATACTGTGCCTCAACGTTCATCGACCAGGCTGTTAGTCACTATTACAAACATTAGGTAAACAGGATTGTCCTCATTTCATGCGGGAACCCACATGGCAGGTAGGCATGTGGGCCGAGATTTGAATTCTGTCCCATGAGACTCCAAACCCACCCACTGATCTCTCTACTACACAGCTGTCCTGGCTCTTTGAACCTGTAAGAACCCTTCCCATTGACTTCTTAAAAGAAAAACGACCCTAGAGTTCATTGTGATTGTTTTTACCACTGTGTTGAGTTAGAACTGAAAATATGGGCCACTCATAACACTAGCAGGCCTGCCAGTGCTCATGGTGGTCCCAGGTGAGATTTTTGTTTTTGTGAGTGGGTAAGTTGCTTTTTGTTTTTCCAAATTGTAAATCTGTAGATCTAATTGTTTAAGCATCAAAGAGAGCAAGAAGCTAGAAACGTCTTCTGATATATTCCATAGGCATATCATATTTTTGATACTGTGACTTCTAAAGTGTTCCAAGAAATGGTATCATTAGCCTATGGACAAGTGCCTGTGTGGAACTGTAGTTCATACAAACTTTAATCAGTTATATGGAAGCCCCAGGAGCCTCTCCGAGCATCTCACATGTGCTATAAACGAACTCATTCCATGGATATGGGGAAGTTGACTGCCTAGTAGTCCTTTTCAGAGATGCACAGAGACTACGCACTTTGTGTGTGTGTGTGTGTGTGTGTGTGTGTATGCACACATGCATGCACATATCTGCTTGGATCATCTTTTTTCTTTTGTACACTTATCCTTTAAAGGATATACAGGGGTTGCATGAACTACTCCCTGCCACCTCCGAATCGCCAGTATTTTCCTGACGCCAGAGACAAATGATCCAAGCTCATTTCCCTTGCTTCTTGGTTCATGAAGGTACATAAAATAAGAGCAGTCTTTTCAACCCCTGTTGTTGAAACCTTTCAATTTACCGATGAAAAATTGGAAGCTCTGGGAAGTTTACGGGCTTGTTAAAAATGATACAGCTAGATGGTCAAGCTAGGAATGAAACTCGGGTTTGTCCCATTCTAATTACACGCTTTTCTTCCTGAGCCTTGTTGCCAATGTTAGCTCAGTGGAGAAAAACAGCAAGCAATGTCTTTTAAAACTGTAAGTAAACAAGAAAGCTTTTGAGTCACATCCTGATGACCATGAACAAAGGGCTCGCTAAAAAAATAACTGTAATTGAAACAGAGGAACTAAAAAATAATACAGATTTTTTTTTAGTAAATCTTCCCAACCAACAATATAATTACATGCCATTCTTTTTCATTCAACTGAGAATATCTTAGAGTCCATGATTTTCAATTCAAAGTGTTTTTACCATTATCTTATCACTCTTTTTATCAAGCCGATGTTTAACAATAGGAGTATAATGGGCCCAGAAATTCATAGAAACTGTGTGAGAATAGAGCACAGCCACATTGCTCTCATTGCTCACGCTTGCCTTCCTTTTGCCTATCTCTTTGGATGATGACTCATTCTGCACACCATACCTCCCCACCTGGCTTCCCGGAAAACATTTAAATTGCAAATAAACAAAAAGCAGAGTGGTACACTTTCCAAAGTCCAAAACATGTGCAAGACGACCTGCCGAGCAAGCATCAGAGGACCGTGGAAGCAAATGGCCATCATTAAGATTCAAGCATGTGCTCTTATTTTATGTCAACATATTATCTTATCGCTTTCCCCCAATTACCTGGATATTTTAACAAGCAAGTATTTAAGAAAACAAAACCATCAGCATGGGGGACCAGCTGTTCCTGTTTGCCTGGAAGTGGGGGTTTCCTGGGACGCAGTGTGGGTGTAATAGTGCCAACATCCTGCACCAGCACGCGCTTGTGTGGAGGTCAGGTCAGGTTCATAGCTCTGCAAGGCTGGTTTATTCTCCAGATTGTGGACTCTGGGTTCTTTTCAAGACACAGCATCCGCATGGAGCCTGCAGACTATTTTCCATCTTTCTAACTTACAAGTTTATGGAATCTGCTGACCGTGGCCATGGACCTTCATTCCATGAAGGACCGGGAGAAGCAGCAATCAGCATGTAAGTCTGCATGCTTTGGTTTGGAAGGCATGAGGAAGTGACTCTGAAACAGGCCAGATGAGAGCCCTAAAATTGCTGAGAAAATGTAGATGGTCCTGTAATTTTTTTTGGTTAGGTTTTCAGCAGCAGTAGCATCATGGTTCCTTTTAGGAAACTTGCATTGCTCTCTCTTAAATGATGGCCTACAAACTCCTAGGAGCCTCTCACACTCCTCTGCATCTCTTTGCAGACAGGAACAGGAAGAGGAAGTAGAATGAGGGAGTCAGTGTGGTAAAGTGGGACCTGGGGCTGCAGGGATTTTAAGGGCCTGAGGTTTCTAAATGTGTTGCCGAAGCTGACCAAGCATATTTCCCTTCCAGCATTAATAATTACTTGGCAATAAACAAACACTTGCTGATAGAGCATTTTAGGGCATGGTACTTTATTATCTCTGTCTTAGAAAATGGTAGCCACTGATAATCTAATAGAGAGGAGAAACTCACTTCATTAATTTATTATAGCCCAGCATCCTACGCAGGGTGTTTGATTACAGGGAATATTCTTTTATTTCAGCCAAATTAAAATGCTGGCACAACACAGCGAATGATGTAAAGCTCTGGTTGTGCGCTTTCTGCATTCCGTTTTCTAAGAGAATCGCCAAGAACTTGCGGTTGGAGCTTTTCCTACCGTTTTTATGTTTGCTTAGCTGCTCCCAATTTGCTTTTACTTTAACTTGAACAACAGGCTCCTCCTCCGGAGTACATTAGATAATGTTGTCACTACTAAGCAGATATAGAAGAACAGAAGAGCTGGGCCCTGACCCTGCCACCAGCCTTAGTGTCCGTGACCCAGGGCGCAAAGCTTAGCACGCCAGGCTCCGGCCCTGTGTGACAGGAAGGCCACACAGAGGTCCACTCCAGCTTTAATGCTGTGTCTTCATGATGGGTTTTAAAACTGAGGACAAGTGACTATGAAAGAAAATTTGTTTTCTAGATTTCTAAAGAAAAGGCAAAATTTTGTTACATTCCAGCTCTCTGATTGGGATTCCTGTTAGCTGTGTTAGATCTGCAGAGTCTGGAAGCTGTGTGAACACCCTGCAGGAAAACCCTGTGCAGGCCCTTGGTATTGCCAACAGGAAAGGAACATCTGCAGGATTTCTGCAGAGCTCAGGATTCGCTCACAAACCAAACTTCTTTAGAACAGGATTATTTCTTAGCCTGCCCACCTTACTTTTGTGACAGTTTCACATCTGTCTACTATTAGCAATCCAATCACCTGTTCTCCTAATTAATTGATAGACTCTATGATTTTAATGTTTTTTGTTAATTGAAAAACTCAAAAAGATGTGAGCTGCATATTGCTCTCCACGGTGCATGACTGCGGAAGCAGAAAATGGGATGTTTGGGCGGAGGGTGGCCTTAGTGACCAGTTAATGCAGCTGCCTCCTTGGCAGAAGAGGAGACACAGCAGAGAAATGACATCTGTAGGTTCCTTTTTCACTGTATCGCTAGGAAATTATATTTTCCTCACTCACACGAGCACATTTTCTCAATATTTTAACATTGCCTCGATTGTGAAATGAGAGGAAACTAGAAGCAGCAAAGTCTTAAAATTTGTTTTGCGACTTTAGAAAAGGTTCTATGGACACGGTAAAAAGTCACATATTCTACCAGCTTTATACCAGTGCCAACAACAGAGGCAGAGGCTGACTATCCTTCCACTTGGAATTGCCAAGCACCCAACTCACCTACACTCATTTCTACCTATTCCTTCTGATATTTGCTGTCACATTTCTAAGCAAATATTTACACTGTTAGTGCTTGATCATCAGTTTTAGACGTCATCTATCGATTCTTTGCAATGCAAGTCTTTAACTCCCTTTACACACATCTTCACCCAAAAACAATCTTTTCCCACACTTCACCCCCATCTCCCCAATGGATCTGTAGCATTCACTTGAGTTACATTAATATTTGGTATTTATATTTTTAATTATTTAATAATACTCTCAGCTGAGCCATTCTGAGAGCAATCATCACGTTTCCTGCCTTCCTGCATTCCCTCCACCCCCGGAGTTAGTCTGATCTAGTCATTAGGTCTGTGGACTTGCTTGCTGAATACCGGTGTTACTACAGTAATTCACAGCCAGACCTTCTAGAACTTCAAAGCATTGCCCATTGTCTTGTAGCTTCCAGCATGTTCTGACTGTTCTTGTGGGTGCCATGGTTCAAACTTTCATTCATCACTTTGCTGACTGTTCAGTGGAACATGCTCAGTATCTGCACTGTGATCCTGCAGGGGAGGTATTTTGAGGACCTACTCTAAGAATCCCTCCAGCTGCTGACCAGACCGGGACAGAGCTGCGCTGGCCAAGGTGGACCAGCAGAAGCAGTACTATCAGTCTGCTACACACTGAGCTGGTTTCTGTGGACGCTCTAACAAATCACCACAGACACGATGGTTTGAAACCATGCACATTATAGTCCTGGGGGTCAGATGTCTACAATCAGTTTCCTCAGGCTAAAGTCCAGATATAGGCAGACTGCATAACAAAAACTCAACACACACTGAGAACATTCCCCAGTTCCTCTTTCCAATCAGTGGTACCCACCATTCCTCTGTGTTTCTGTGTGTTTGAATGCTTCATTGACCACATACGGTGAAACCATGTGATAGAGATTTGTCTTCTGGCTTGGTAGCACGATATGTTGTCACACATGGTAGACTTTCCTTCTATCTAAGACTGAGTAGTATCCTAATATAGGGTCTCACATTTTCTTTATACATTGATCTGCGATAGCATGTGAGTTGTTTCCATGTCTTGACTATTGTGAAGAATGCTATAATGAACATAGGATTATAACAATCTGTTGGAAATACTTACTGAAATTCTTTTAGTAATACACTATGTAGTGGGTTGGCTGAATCATAGTATCATTTCAGTTTTAACTTTCAAGAAACCTCCACACTGTTTTGCATTGTGGCTATACCCTTGCACATTCCCAGCAGCAATACACAAGGGTTCAAATTTCTCTACATCCTAGAACTACTTAAAAATTATCACTTTTTTAATAATAGCCATTTTATCAAGTGTGAAGTGATTATTGGTTGTGGTTTTGATCTGTGTTGCCACTGGTCAGTGATGAAGAGCTGCAGAGCAAAATAGGCAGCAGCATAGCAGGAGATAAAGAGTGGGGCCACCAGTTAATTCATTAGTAGCACATGTGGCTGTCAACATCTCCTAATTCCCTTCCATTTGGGAAAGTTCTGTCTCCCTACTTCCTCTTATCTACGTTTTATTTTGCTCTTTGTTTATAATTTGAGTTTCTCATGTAAGAGAAACAGCAACATTTAAGCTGTGTGCTTGATTCTTTTCAATATATATTTCATACCATACATGCTTGCTTACACATACACATGTCAACTATTTGAGTTATGTAAAATAACTATTCAAGCATGACTGTCTTTTCCATAGCATTTATACTCATGGGAACATATTATACACCATGTTTATTTGTGTATTGTCTGCCTGCCTTCTGTTAGAAGGAAGTTCCACAGAGGCAGGAACCTGGTCCTATTTTATTTACTGCAATCTCCAGATGGCCTAGATCATGGTCTGATACAAAGTAGGCTCAGTGTAGCTGTTGGATGAATGGACACACATGTGAACCCATGCAACCTCCAATGCATAGGACCAAAAATTCTCCAATGTAGTGCTACCTCTCAGGCTGGACCCAGAGGCATCAGTTAAGATGGCGTGACACCATCTCCCAACTACACTAAACTTGACATATAACAGAGGGAGACTGTCACTGATGCTCCTCACATCTGCGTTTCCAATCCTGTGCAAAATGTGACTGCTCGAGACACTTTTAATCTGCATTTTATTTCTTTCATGGACCAACCACGGCTTAAGGAGAGGTAATTTTTGAATGGCAGCTATGAAGCATTAAGAAAAAGGCATTTCCAGATGCAAGGGTTTTATTTGCCTTCCAGAAGATGGAATTTGGGAGGCCTCATAAAGTCATAGTTAATAAGTTGCTGCTTTGCCTTGAGGTATTTTTGGTAGCTTGTAATAGCATTTATTTCAGAAAGTATGGGTGCTGTTACAAATATCTTCTGGCACATGAAGGGTCAAACAAAATAATGAGAAAAGACCTTGTTTGGCTTTAGAAAAATTGAAGCCCTCAAAGCACAAAAAGTAATAAAAGCTTATTACATGCCTGTTTTCTGCTCAGGTACATTCTGGCACATCCCACGTGCCAAGTCCCACTACAGCTTTCACTATGAACACCTTATGCTCAGTCCTAAGGGTGGCTCCCACTCTGACCCCTCATATCACCCTGTGCTGCCCTCCATGGATTCCCAGTTCTGAAGAAACACTACCAAAAGCTATCATGGACGGGAACCACCAGAAAATTCATGGCTTACACGATCTTTGTGTGGTACAGCATTCGTAGACCTTAAATTTTGGTTATAGTTGACAAAAGAATAATATTAAATGCTGCATAATAATACTTAACATTACTGTAGAGAAAATCAAAAAGCTTTATGCTCAAGATACCATCAAAAGTATTTTCACTAGGTGACTGCTGGAGTGGGGACAGCCAGATCCAAGTCTTTCCTCATGAGTCAGTGCCATTACAGATGCAGGGGAAGAGAACAAGACCCCACCAGGAAGCAAGGTCCTCCTGTGAACCAGTGCCATGCACAGGCTGCCCCCAGCATGGAGACAGCCAGATCCCAGCCCTTCCAGCTCACAGGCTGGCAAACAAGAAGTACTAATCTCCCCACCCCTGTAAGCTACTGGCTGATCCAGAGAAACACAGGTCGTGATGATAGCTATGGAGGTGAAATGCCATTGGATGCTGGTGGCACTTCAGTATTTCACTGACTTTGAAGGTCTAGGGCCAGTGGTCTGATCATCTGTTCAGAAGATAGCAGTATGCAGTGTGGCATCTGGGGGATATCTCCCACTAAGGGTGGTAGCCATTGTTGATTCTCTATAGTCTTGTTTTGAAGTCCTATATCATTCATTGTTTTGTTGGGTTGGGTTTTATTCCCTTTTGTTTTGTTTGATTATGCTATATCCGATGGCATGAGCAGCTATTTCAAAGATAGCGAAATACATTATGGTAGCCATTTTGGATTTACTATTGTCTTGTTTTGAAGTCCTTCATTGCATCCATTGTTGTGTTTTTATTATTTCTATTCTATTCCATTCTGTTTGACTTTTACTATGTCTGAAGGTATCTGCAGCTATTCTGAAGATGACAAAAGGCATTATGGTAACTATTGTTGATTTTGTAATGTTTTGAAGTCCTGTATTACTTACACTGGTTTGTTTTGATTGGTTTTATTCTGTTTAATTTTCCTTGGTTTTGTCCTCTTTAAAATAAAAATATATATATTTTTATTAGAGCCCAAAAAAAGATCTCACAAGAGAGCTAAATTATGGCAGTAACATATGAATTATCTTTACTTTCTTTCTCCTAAGAGCGACACTGTCCTATAATCATGTATAACCATCTGATAGAAGACCAAAAATATTTATAAAGTAAATGCATGGGCAAGGTGCTATGTTAGCCATGAAGATGACATGATCCTCAATTTTAATGAAGGGCATGAGACTGGTCCAGCAGACCAATCCCTTACTTTTCTACAGTAAATTTTTACTTTAGCATTATAGTAGCCCGCTGTGCATCTCAGTACCTTTCCCTAAGGGATACAGGAAGCAGTCTATGTGTTTACCACTTGGTATGATGAATGGCAAGGAGTGTGCATGTGTGCAAGAGAGGCAAAATGGAATTTGCACCCACATTATGTTCCATCTAATTGGTTTTGTGTAAGTTCACCCAAGCATCACAAGGGGTCAAGTAAACTTACACCACTTCAGAATTTGTTTAAAAATTTTTTTTCTTTGGATTTTTCTGGTAGAAGTAGCCCAATTCAGTACAATTGCACATAAAAAAACAGACTTTCAAGTTTCAGAGGAGGTCAAAAGTGGATCATTAGATTACTCATGCATGGATGATGAAAATGATCCATTGTGGTAAAATATATACTTTCATAACAGAAGAGTGGTGTGGGTGTATGATGATGATGGTGATGATGATGATGATGACTTTGACACTAGCCATGTGAGCCAAAGTTCCTGTGACTATGAAATGAAGCAAGAATTGACTGATGCAGACAGAGGGAATGCAGACCTCCTTGATTCACATGACAAAGAAAACAGCAATCTGAGTACATATTTGACTGGTCAAAATGTTGCGAAATGGCTATGCAACTAAGCGAAATCATCCAGTGTTAGAACTAGGTATGAAAATACAGTGAAGGTCTTGGCAGGGATGAAAGGTATTGGACAGAATCCCAGCACTGCCATTCAATGTTGGAAACTGTAATAGACAAAATGCTACAAGAGGCTTTAAAATACACAAAGACTGAATTGCAAGTAAAACATTCTGAATGCACCAGTAGCCATATTCAACAATGTATTTATTATGACGCCTCACTAGCTGAACTAAAAGAATTCATAGGTCTGCTGTATTTAGCACACATTTTTCATGGTGACGACAGGAATGTAAAACACTTATGGAAAAATGATGGGTCAAAATATGGCATAAAACGTTATGCCGTTATAGATGCAAAGACCTACGCTTTCAATTTAGACATTTATCCTGGAACTCAGCCACCAGTACAGTAATAAACTGAATGATGTTGTGAACAGACTTGTTGCTCCCATCTCCCAAACTAATCAGAATGTGACATTCGACAATTGGTTTACCAGTTTCCAATTGATGTTACATTTGCTAACAGAGCACAAGTTGGCCGATGCAGGAACTGTACACAGGAACAAAGCAGAAATTCCAAATGAAATGTGGCAATTCTAAAACAGACAATTGTGTAGTACAATCTTTGAATTTCAGAAAGATTTACATTGGCCTAGTATATGGCAAAGAAAAGCAAACTGGTACTGCTAATATCAACATATTTCACCATGATGGAAATATTGATAGGGAAACCTTGACCAGATGGCAGCTTGAGATGGAAACTTTCAACAACAAAACAAAAGGTGGAGTAGATGCTGTTGAGGAGTTATACAGCAACTGTGGTGTCACTTGAAAAATGAAGCATTGGCTAACACTTGATCTTAAACATGTGTGGCATAAACAGTTTGATGGTTTACAAAGAAAATAACAAGTGCAAAATATCATGGAGAAATTTTCTTAGAGAATCGAGACTGGAGCTCATAAGAGATTATTCACAGCAGAGGAAAAACAAAATATTTCTGCCCAGGGAACTGTGCAAAAATATTTTGGAGCACACTGGTGAGATGATAGGCAAACAGGTAGGTGCAGCATCACAAAGACCTATTACAAAACTGGAAAAACAAAAAAGATGTCAACTGTGCCCTACAAGAAAATACAGGAAAACAAAACTATGTGCTATCAGTGGAAGCAATACTTGTATAAAGAACATGTAGCTGTCATGTGTGAAGACTGCCTTGGGTGTGACAGTTGAAACCACGCTTATTTCTGTGGTAGACAATTGTCTGCATTTACACTGTAATTCACATAGGTTTTTATTTTCGATGTTGTCTTTTGGCTTTTGTAAGCAAGTAAAATGGTGTGAAAATGTTGTCTATTCTAAGCACTCGTTACATTTTTGATATTTTATTTTATTGACATCTTATTTCCCTGCCAAGTGCATGTTGTACAATATAGTAGGAAGCTCCTGACAGAACAGGAAGAGTAGAAAGGTGACAAGACTGCCACATTGGAAAGGAAAGCTAAGCACACATTCTGTCAGTGTAAGTGATACGTGTGTATGTGTTGCTGTCATGTGTGCTGAATGCCTTAGCTGTGATAATTGAAATAAAGATTATTTTTTTGGTAGACAGATGTTGGCATTTTCATTGTAGTTTATATAAGAATTCAACTTAGACTTTGTACACCAAAACCAGGCTATGTTGTAAATTTTGATGTTTTTTATAAACAATAAATATTAAAAACACAATAATTTATTTTTTAATTTTTTCCTATTAATTGCTCGTTTAGTATAATAAAACTAATGAAATTCAAGTTAATAATTCATCAATAGAAATATCCTAAAGAATAAGTGCAGCTCTGACAGACCCATGTATCTGTGCCTTGATTGACAAAATCAGCCTTGTGTCCCTTAAGAAGTGGTGGTGACTGCTTTGCTATCAGGAAGGACAAACTTGAGTCGTTGTAAGAAAATCCATGCATCTCGATTCCATAATGCTAAGCAAAATAAGTCAGACATACAAGCTTAAATATCCTTCATACAAGAAACCCAAAGTATAAAAAAATTAAAGAGCAAAGTAAAAGAGATCATAAGAAACAAGGAGATACTCTTTTTCAAATAGGAAAAGGACCAATAGATGGGGGGAGGTGAGAGGGAGGGGAGGGGAAGAGGATGTAAGAAGGATTAAGATGCATCGTGTCCATGCACCAACTCCACACAAAGAGTGTGATCTTTATGTACTGCAACATTTCAAAAAAGAATACACGAAGGGAAATGGTTTCCAATACTACCTGCAGAAAAAAATAAAGAAGTGGTGATGAATTTGAATCATGACTTCTGTGAACTGGAAGAATAACATGAGATGGGAACCTTATCTTTAAAATCCCCATTCTTCACACTCAGTTCTGGTGGACACAGTGTGGGAGAAAAGCTGGGAAGCACGAGAAGGCCTTGTCAATGGGCACAGTGTTAGACATCCCCAACACGGAGCGAGACACCTTTCAGGAAGCGCACACCGCCACCGTCGTTATTGGCATCATCATAGAAAATGAGTGTTGAGGGTTTCACAATGTGCAGCGACATCACGCATTCCTAAGATGTGTTGCGTGGGATCGCACCTACCCACCGCAGCCTCCTCCTGCGCCCCCACTGAGCAGGCTGAGGAGCGGCAGAGTTAAGTGCAGGACCGCACGGAGCCAGTACCTGGAGGGCTCAGGGTTGAGACCTGACTTGGCTCTGAGTTGGCTCTGAGTTCCTGCTCGCGGCCACGCTGCTGCATTTCCTCCAGGGTGCACACACTGCTGCTCAAGGGTTCTACTTAGGAAGTGACACGATGGTGGCACTCTGGGACGCCAGAAGACTCAGGATACAGGGACCATGAAGCAGTTTCAGAGGCTGGGACCTGCGACCACACTACCCCCACTGCGTCACAGTAATAGCACCTAGTCTACACCGACAACCAGTCTGTCCAGTCCTTGAAATAACCAAAGAAGGAGGTATTTGGTTTGCAGATGAAAATTAGTGCTAAGAAAAATTAAATAACTTGTTCTTACATCATGTAATTAGCCAAGAGCCACTACAGACCTAAATCACCTGACCCCAGTAAGCAGGTTCTCCTCCTGGGTGTGCAGAGGCGTGGACCCACATCCTGCTCTACAGATGCTAACCTAATTGGGGATAGGGAGACGTAAGAGCTCTGAGCATGCTTTTAGTATACAGCTAGGGCAAAAAGCAAACACCTACGCTGATGCTCTTCCTCGGCCTCAAGATCTTCAAGTTCACTTTGTTCTCAACCTGCTAAAACACAGCAGTCTGCTTCTAGCCAGGAAAGGAAAAGGGATAAACAAGAAACTTCAGCAATTGGAATCTTTCAGTGCTTTTAAAAATGCAAAACATGGGCATCAGATGTGAAGTAGAGTTCTTTAGATTCACGGGTACTAAGCGATCCTGGGTCAGATTATTCCACCATCGAAAGCTTAAAAAAGACTGTCTAATAACAGTGTGTCTTGTAAATAAGGTAGCACTTTCTAGAAAGTTCAACTGTGGGTAAGTAGCAAAATACAGACTTTTCTAAAATTATCAGGAATATTCATAATTATCTTTTAATTTAGAGTCATAGTGGTCATCATTCTGAACTATATTGTGTGATTGTAGGTTTTGTAGAATTCACTCCATATTTTCTCACTTATTCACACCCTTTGAAATATCGCATTGATCAAAGATGGAGGCTATGAATTTCGAATTCATTTTCAGCAATAATATAAACTTTTAAAGTTCCATTTCCATTTACAGAGTGAAACGTGATTTCTGTATTGAGCTGGCAATTCCACTTCCTGGTCTCTGTTATCTTTTCCTAAATCTCCGTGAGAGCTCTCCATAGCACCGATAGTTTGACAGGAAAGGAAGCATCCGGCTGTGGGGTCTCAGGTAGGACATGCAAGAGCCCCTGCCTTGAGCCAGCAGGGTTCAAGTCTCAGCTTCCCTAGGGACCATGGACACTCAAACCGAGGACAACTTGGAACACTTCATCCTCTATCCGCCTGGCTGGCAGCGACATGGGGGGATTTGCCCCAGAGGTCATCAGTTACTTTGTGAGCACAGACAACTGTATTCAAAAGTCTTTTTAGCCTCAGGATCTACATCTTTCACCTGACAGCAGGACAGATCAACACTGCTAGCTGC
>RJWT010033576.1:0-12500 GCA_004365215.1 Cuniculus paca
TATAAATGGGCAGAGGAAAATGGATCAGGTATCATCAGTTGGATTGCTTTTCTTATTTCCTGTGAGTTTTGACATACTGGCCAATTTGCCCAATTTACTGGTCTCAGCCTCCGGTAAAATCTCCTATTATTGGAGAACACACCCAATTATGCCACCTTTATTATTTTTTTTTCTAAAAATTTATGATGAGTTATCTGTAGAATATTGGATTTGTACATTTTTGCTTTTGGCTTGCCTTTTTAGCCATTCATTCATAGGACATTGCCACCTCCTCCCACCCTATCTTCTGCCAAAAATGCCCAAGGCAATCCAAAAACTGTGTACTTTTAATTGCTTCTCTGCTCACAAAGGGAGAATAAAGAAGAAGGTTCAGAGTCACCTCAGATGGAACTGGCAGGACAGGGAGACCCAATGTCAGGGACAAGGAAGATGTAATGCCCATTGGATGTTATAATTCTGGAAAACCAGGAGATACACACACACTAAGAATCGAAAGGGAGTTTTGTGAACATATGGTTGAGTATGCAGTCAAGTTGAGATGGCCTTGACAGAAAAGAACCACAGAGAAATTGGTTTGGAGGTTGTGATTCGGGCATTAAATGTGGGAAGAGACTGAAGCAGAGAGAGTTTTCCTCCTATGAGAGGAGACGCTGTCACAGTTTCATGTTAGTGTAAGATTTCTTCAAAACGCATGCAGTTAATGCATGAGGAAGGATTACCTACTATTGTCATGGTAAGGCTAAATATTCCTCTACTGTAAATAACATTTATCAAGGACGTCCCACGCGCCAGCGACCAAGATCCTCAGAGTTTCAACATCTTTCCCTTCAGTGATTAGCTCTCGCTTGTTGTTCTTGGTTACAAAGATTCTAGATTTAGGATGGTGTTAAAGAGCAAGAGATTCTGGAATTACTGGGTCTAGGTTAAAATTCTGACTCTGCGACCTATGCTCTGATGCTTTCAACATGTTACATAACATCTCAAGCTCCTCAGAGTCTTCTCATCAGTAAATGGACTTAGTGATAATACTGTTTGTGAGGCACATGTGGTAGTTGCTCACCAAATTGTAGCTATTAGTATTATTGTTTTTACATCAGAAGGCTGACTAGGTGGTGAGGATAGTAGAAGTCTAGCTTGATGATATATTGAAGGTAGGGGAGTTTGGAGAAAGAATGTGACCATTGACTGCATATTTCAGGTCCTTCCTGCAAAGCTTGCTTTATTATTCATCAAGGCTGTGACTCAGCCTCAAGTTGCCACTACCACGGTAATGGGACATTTGTCTTGAGACTTGGAAGTGCATGTCCTCCCAGTACCTGCTGGCAAGATTTCTCGGCTGATCATAACCATTCAAAACAGAAAGAGCAGCTAGGCGTGGAATTCCAGCATCCTGGGAAGCCAAAATAGGAGGATCACAAGTTCAAGTCTAGCTTGAGAAATTTAGTGACTTAGGGAGATCCTGTCTCAAAAGGAAAAGTGAAGGACTGGAATTGTATATCTCCATGAAGGCTCTGGATTCAATTTCTAGTACTCAGCATACCCAAGAAAAGAATGTTGAACTAGCATTGATGCATCCACTCACAGACAGAGACCAATGGTTAATGCATAGAGATGAGCACAATGGGCAAACACAAAACCAAACAAAAAGTGTGCACTCCCTTCTTGATACTTCCTTCACCGCCAGATCACTTTATACAGTTTTCTGACTGCTGTCCTACTTTCAATTGTAGTTCCCCTGCAGTTGCTGAACCTTCATAATCCTGTGTTTAAATCGAACCCCCACCCTACTTGGCCTGCAGAGCTGCTCCGGCTGCCGCCTATCTGCTCACTTCATCTGATAACATCCTGTCTGTCAGAGTGGGGAGTCATTTCTATTTACCTGGTCTGACTTTACTTGTAAGCTATGCACATGAAAACAGTTAGCCTTCTGCCTGTGAACTTGACACAGATAAGCAGATTATTTCACATCGATGAAGGTAAGCAGACCACAAGATTCAGCGTGAAGTATTCATTTCCACATAAAAGAGGACACCTGATTGTAAGGGGACAGTGGACTAGAATGGCCTGCCTGTGAGCCTGGAGTCGCCTGGAAGTAATTCTTAGAAAAGACTGATATTAAGGAAGATTTACAAAGTGGAAGAGGATCTCTATTGCTGTCAGAGATCATGACATTTTGGGAGAAAAAAGTTGTTCCTTATATTCATAGCAATACTGATATGGAACAATATAAGATAGTCAAGGACCAGCAAAGAAAATCACAAGAAAATCACACTTGATACAAGTCATGCTTTTCTTTTGTTCAGTCCTATATTTTTGTCTTCCATAAGTGCAGTTTTCCTTCCAATTAAAGGGAAATTCTGCTCCTACTGAGTGGAGGACATTAGACAGCCTAAAAGAGAAGGTATGTCACTTGTCTTTAATCCCCTAATGCATTTAAGTGCTAATTATTTGTCTTTGCTCATCTTTGTGGCCCAGTGATTTTTATGACAAGGAAATTTATACTTTATATCTGCATAAAATCTTGTATCTAATTAGTTTCTAGAAGCTTGTAAGATGGCCTTTCCAGTAGACACATCTTGGAAGGAATCATCACTTGCCGAGAGAAAGGTGGCCTTGCCTCTCATCTTTCAGTTTTTGAAATGAATGCAGTCACATGATGTTACTGTTTTGGGGAGGCTGTTGTGAGCCCTTCTGTCATTTTTGACAGTGACTGGCATCTCAAGTCAGTGATCCACACTGCAACTGTTGTTGAAATACTTACTTTGCAAAAGCCGGCTACATTTGCCCCAGGACAATGTGTTTTTGTCATTATCTTTCAGACTAGTTAGACTGGTGCTAGAACAGTATACACACCCCATCTCAGCACATCAGAGTCTTCTTCTGCATTAAAAGTCTGTGGCTTCGAAGTATGGAGCAGACTCACAAGGAGCACAGAAGAATAAAAGTGTGATAAGGAGACTGGTGTCATTGACATAATGTCATGAGGCACCTGTGGGGACTGGATGGGTTCTTGTACATTAAAGTTTCCCCAAGTCACGTTGTGCCAGTTGCCGTCAATACGTGTGCCCTTTCTCAGCGGTGTCCTGACATCGGGAAGCTGGGTTTTTTTCTTCCTAGGCCAACATTACTCATGACTGCTGTGCGGAATATGTTCAATGGATTTCCATCTATAAAAGCAAAGGAAAAATCCTGAGTCTTCTGTTGTGCCACCTCAAAGTGTCAGAATAAAGCATCTGTTAGATTCTTTGAAATCACTGGAGAAAAAAATTTTTTTTTTTCATAGTACAGGGCCAAAAACTTAAGTCTTTGTGGAACATAGTTTTGCAATTAGAAAGAAAGATGATGCGTGCATGGAAAGGTGGATGAGGGTTGGTGAACCACCTCTAGCTGCCTGCTGGAGCCTCAGTGGTGATCATAAAGAGACCATACAAAAGGGAAACATGCTAAAAGTCTGGAAACAAAATGAGTTCTTAATCAGTGGTCATCGAAGGCACATCTTGTGAGGACACCGCGGTTAAACAACTGGTTGTGATGGCCAATTGTTTTTTAGAGGCAACCTGACTTCAAAACAAGTGCAACAGGTTGACAAAAAGGCATTTAAGGAAAATGAGCAGACAAAGGCCTGGGCATGCACACCTGTAGTGCCAACACTCTGGGAAGCTGAAGCAGGAGGATCACAAGTTTTAGTCCAGTCAGGGCAATTCGGTGACTTAAGATGGCCTTCTCACAAAAAAGCAGGGCTGTATATCTAAATCAGTGGGAAGGCCCTGCATTCAATCCCCAGTACAACAGAGGAGAAAAAGAATAAGGAGCAGGATGAGGCAGGGGCCAAACTTCTGAAGAAAACAGAGAGGGCTGTTTAAGCAGAGAGGGCCAGAATCACTGTGTGGAAGAATGAAAGAATTGGGTACTCATTCATTTATATAAGTTCCTCATCCAGTCATTTTTAAAAAGTGTCTATGAAATGTCCAAACAGGGAATATAGGAAATGAAAGGACCTATTTGTATCTTGTGTATCACTTCTTTGTATGTAGCACGTGCTGGTCCGGGAATCTTACATAATTATTCTGATTTATCTTCACAACACACTATATGTGCAAGGGAATGTTTCTGCTCTGGTTTCAGAAGGGAAAACAAAAGTGTTGAGAGAAGTATCCCTACGGTTACATAGCCAGGTACTACAGAAACTGAGGTTCAGTCCCAGGAAGTCTTTTTTAAATCATTCAAGAGCTCACAGTTGAGGGAATGTAGAGAGAAGCAAGCAGATGGTAAAAATTCGCCATCCGAAATGCTCTTCAAGTGTGTGTTCACTGGTAGGCTCTCACGAGCAGTTTCCCCCATGCCATGAAATGCAGCTGAGATGGATGCATATGCTTGGATGGAGCCGGGCCATCTCCTAGGTGGTGTCTGTGTTAGGGCAGGCATGAGCCTGAGTGTGGATGGCAGAGGAGAGATAGAGGCCCACAGTGTGGGTCCTCTAACAGGTGTGTGGGCATATGGACAGGGTGCTGCCAGCCTCAGCATGCAGGTGTCAGGGAGAAATATGGCAACACAAGGGGCTGAGTAGAGTCCCTGGGCCAGGTGTCTTGGCTAACAGACAGGGACAGGTGGCTGAGCAGCCTGGGGCTGCCAGGGCTCAGCAGGCCAGGCTGGAGGAGCTCAGATGAGGGACAACAGCTGGGGGTCCCCTGGGAAGGAGCCTTCTGGCAGGCTGCCCTGGCCACCTAAATAAACAACTGAGGATGTCATAAGTGCCTCTCTGGTGTCTTAAAGGAACTTGAGCCTTTGGTCACAGAGTGATCAGTTTTTTTTTTTTTTTTGAGAGATAAAAGGGTGACCAAAGTTCTGGTTCAGTAAGTTGCAAGTATTAAGCTGGAAGGGGTGGTAAGACATGTGTGTAGATCCACAGACTCACCCAACGGCTCATGCAGGAACAAACCTTAGAAGAAGAATCCAAATGCATTGTTGTGGAGTTTGTGGCTCTGGCATTTTATTAAAAGCACAGACAAGAGAGCAGAGGAGTAACACCCACTTTAAGGAACAGAGAGGTGGTAAAAACGAACTGCTGGAAATGTGACTGTTTTCAGGAATCTAGCTTATTATAGGAAAAGAAAGCCAAAATCTTTCTGCATGGGAAAGTTGCTTTCTGGACTTCCTATTTGTGATCTCAATGAAAGAACTCTTTTTGGGGGTGTAGTGCAGTGCTGGAGCTTTTGCCTAGCATGCTCAAGGTCACACCCAGTCCTGAACAGAAGAGAAAGAAAAGGAACTCTTAGAGAATAAGAAATTAGGTAAAAAGAGAATGTTAAATCCTTTTAAAGAAAGAAAGATAATTTCTTGATGCTATGGTACGTCGCCAGTTAGAGTCACACGGAAATGCATACTTCATTTAACAAATAAAGATACTTTTGCAAACACTAAAATTTCCCTGGAATTATATAAAGTGAAGAAAGACTTTTGTAGGCTGCAAGATGACCTCATGGTGGCTAAAAGGAACGGGAGAAGAATGTAGGTTGGAGCCACAGTGCGTGATCGCCTGGTCACCTTAACCCTCCAGGTCATCCTGAAAAATATTCTTGATCTTCTCATCTCAGCTCATTGTGGAGTCCAAGAAAGTAATTTTGACTTTCAGAACAAAAATCCTAGTGATCTAAATTTGATTTTTATATAAGTTATGGAAACTTACACAAGCAGTTAAAACAATTTTGCCTTCATATTCTAAATCCAAATATTTTCAAATACAGCCTAGAAATTAATCGTTCAATCCTTGTAGGCTTGTGGGGTCACAGGGAGAAGAACCAGATTCCTCCTTTTAGATGAAATATTCTTTCCTCCAGGGCTATTGCTCTCAAGGAGGTGAAAGGCAGATTGTTCCATGGGCCTACAGAGACCTATCCAAGTATATAAAACCCACCTTCCTCCAGGTCTTGGAGAACTGGACAGAGAGAGAGAAACGTGTAACCTTTGGGGAGGATGCTAAGGGATAAATCTTTGGCCAGAGACATGTTTGACTGGAACTCATTGTGTAGGCAAAGAGCTTGTGTCCCATAGGGGTTTTATTCAGGAAGCAAGGAAGGCGGTGATACCAGGCTGGTGCATCTGCTTGGAGCAGAACAGCTCACTTGCCTGGTCCTGTCTGACTGTTACCTGTTTCATCATCTGTTGTCTTTTTCCCGAGCTGCCTGGCTCAGTGCTCTTCCAAGCCACTCACTGGTAAGCTCCTAGGAGATCCGTTCTGTGCAGGGGGCAGTGAGCGTTGTCTCGTGTCTGGCAGCTTATGGCCAGCAGCTGCTTGGAGACACCCAGCAGGAGCGCATGTAATAGAAAGCAGGAAGCATCTGATCAATCCAGCTAAAATAGTTGGCTCCATGTATGCATTGTTTTTGGTTTCATTTTTTATATTTTGTTTTAGTTTTTGCAATGTTGGAGATAGAACCCAGGGCTGGGCATCCTGGGCACGCACTCTACCTCTAAGCTACACCTCCGGCCCCTGTGTTTGTTTTTAAAGGAAAGTTATTGAATGTATGAGTTTTCCACTTAGCTGGAATAGATTGAGTTTCCTATTAGATCCTGTTACCCCTACATTCCTTGAGAACTGGAACTGAGGAGTGAGGGTGGGAGAAGTTAGAGAGATGAATTAAAATGTCTTGTTCTCGTGGGCCAGGTGTTTAGTTCAGTGGCATAAGCGCCTGCCTGGCAAGCATGAGGTCATGAGTTTGATCCCCAGTACCAATAAAAAATAAATAAAATAAAATAAAATGCCTTGTTCTCAAGGGACAAGAGGAAAAGATGGGTACACAAAGTCCCTGGGAGTAGTTCATTTAATGTGCTAAGTACAAAGAGAGAATAATCATATCTCTGGGGGATGAGGGATGGCAGCTGTAATGTGGATATTAAATGTAGGTGATCAATCAGTGATGGAGGTGGAACAGAAAGAGAGAGAAGGACATTTCAACAGACCAGCAGTGAAGGTGGAAGTGTGGAGATGGGAACCAGGCATGGTGGTGGATACTTGTAATCCTAACACTCTGGGAGACTGAGGCAGGAGGATTACAGGCTCAAGCCCAGCCAGGAAAATGTAGTGACTTAGTGAGACTTCTTCTCAAAATAAAAATAAAAAGAAAGCTGGAGATGTAGCTCTGTGTGCAGTCCCTGGGTTGAATTCCCAGTATAATAACATACACACATGTGCATGGTGTGTGTGTGTTTGTGACCAACAAAATCCAGATGCATGGATGACATGTGCAGAAGAGCTTCTTGAGACCAGATTGTGGAAAGCCCAGCACGACTGCCCGAGGAGTTTATACTTTGTTGGTAACAGTCCTTAATGGACTTTATGAAACAGTTGGTTATACATATCATGTCATATAAGGTGTGACTGAAAAATACAGTGAATGTTTAAATTTTAAAAAATGATAAAAGACAAATTGCTATTGATGCCTGCCCTCATTATCCCCTTACTTTGAACACAGTAATCCCATCATTCTTGCCACTTTCTAAAGCAGTTCTGAAAGTCCTCTTTCATGAAGGTCTTTCTTTGGTTGTACTGTCATAGCTGCCTCAATGTTTGAATTGATTCAAAGCTTTTATTTTCTGTGGTCATTGAGGAAGAGCCAGAAGTTTCACAGTGCCAGATCCCGTGAATAAGGTGACTGAGGACACAACATCATGTTTTCCCCAGCCTGCCTTTCTGTTGGGTGGCACCAGGCAACAGCATACGGTATATTTTTTATGGTACCTTGTAAAGACATTCATGAAAGAAGATTTCCAGAGTGGCTTCAGAAGTTAGCAAAAATGATGGATGAGGTGCATTGCAAGGAAGGAGGAGTATTTTGAGGGGGATTCATGGCAATATGTATTTTATTGTAATACGATTTTTAAAAAATCTTTTCATATATATATATATATTTTTTTTTACACTGGGGATCCAACTCATGACCTCGCACTTGCCAGACAGGCCTTTGTGCCACTGAGCTAACTCCCTGGCCCCTGAGCTAACCCCTGGCCCTGTATATATATTTTGATTACACTTCATATCATAGATACTCTGGAAAAGAGGTTTTAAATAGAAGCAGTAACAGTATCAAATAAGGCTGATATGAAAAGGAAGGTGAGAATTGCAAAAGGATATTGGGTGGAATGGATCAGAGGGGAGAAGGGCTGGGGAGTGGGCCATGGGGCCATTTCTGTTCTTATATGACCCTCATTTTAGTAAGCTCAGTTGTATTAAAGGTGATCACTTTACCATCATTCATTTACATCTGTGGTTTAGTTTTTCTCCAATAATTTAAGTCTCTAAACTTTGTGTTTCCATGGTCTTTATTCCTTTCATATATCTCCCTGACTTTAGGATGTTCTAGATAATACCCTAGAGACTTTTATCTCTTACCTAGTTTCTGTGTCTATGAATCAGACTTGAATTAAAACCCGAATCACTCTCTGAGGGTCCTTAACTAAAAAGAGTAATACTGGAAATAATTGCTTTTCATGCCTTGACCTACTTCAACAATACCTTTTTAGCCTGATCTGTAGCTCCAATGTAATTTAAGACCAAAACCCAGCCCTGGTGTCATGCTTTGTCGTCGAAGGTACAAGTAGTAAGATTTAGGGCTTGGAGACTGCCGAATAGGCTGCCATCACACATGGTGTCCTGGGAAATCGTTAGCAGTTGGAAGTGCAAAATGCTCATCTTATGGGGAAAGTTTTGTTCTTAGCCTTCCTTTGTGATTTGGTCCTGAGACTATATTTGCCCTTCAGATCACAGCTAGAGCCATCAGCAATGGAAGATTCCTGCCAAGGCCTAGGATTTCTGTGACATGTGACTTCACTGTAGACCCCATCACCATTTCTAACATTATTTGAAAGGAGCTTGACCCAGGCTGTCCAGAATACTCCCAAATCATTCTGTTCCTACAGAATCTTGGTTCTCCTGGAGGACATTATGAAATAAGTTCAACTGAGAAAGACAACACATGTTTTCACTTTATATGGAAGCTAAAATATTGATCTCAAGGGAAGTGGAGACTAAAGGAGAGCAGGGGAAGGGGGTATGGGGAAGCCCAGGATGGAAAGAATACAGTTAATGGGCACATAGATGCAGTGGGGCAAGGAGAATAACTTTATTTTTGGTAGTGGGGATTGAATGCAAGCTTCAAGCATGCTAAGCATGTGTTTCACCCTTGAGCTACACCCCAGCCCTGGAAGAATGACTTCTAATGTTCTATAGAACAGAAGATTAGTTATGGTGAACAGCAGTTAATTGAATATTCCAAAATAGGTAGTGGAGAGGATTTTGAATGTTACTAACATACAGCAAAAAATGATACATGTCTCAAGGGATGGATAAGCCAATTGCCCCAATCAGATCATTATGTGTGGTATACATACACTGAAATGTCACACTGTACCCCATAACTGTGTACAGTTGTTATGGAAAACAGACCAAACACAGGAAGAAACAGCACCCAGAAGGTTTGGAGACACTTTATTACACTGGTGGGCTCAATTGGAATCTTTCTCAAAGAGTCAGAGGGTTTTGGGGTTTCAAGGAGAGATTTAGGGGGAGGTACAGAGGCATATTTAGTGCATTATGATTGAAGGGTTGGGCGACATCATGAGTTGCTGAGAGAGTTTAAATATTTCAGGTTACATTGCAAGGCCATCGGTTATACAAAGCATGGGTTATACAAAGCAAGAAATATCCTGTTACATTTTAAGTTACATTGCAAGGCCATCAGTTAGACAAGGGAAGGAATGTCCTTTTATCAGGCTTGTCTGGATATGGATACATCCACCTGGTCTTGACGTGCATCCTTGGCAGGCTCTCTTGGGAGATTTTATTAAAAATTTTAATTTCACTTTCACAGTTACTGTGGGTCACCTAAAAATAAAAATACATTAAAATATTTAAGTAAATAAAAAATAACTTTAAAAAAGGAAAAAACTAATTTTGACTCTCCTTTCTGCACCCACTGTATTCATAGTGGTAGGCAGAAGCAGCCATAGGATTCATGAAGTAGCAGGTTGAGGGAGTTCACAGTTGTGGGGATTCACTTGGAGTTAGAGAAGTCCTCAGAGGAGACCATGGGAACAGTGTTTGGAGTCACCAACAGGACAGACCGAGCGGCTCCGTGCCCCGGGGCCAGGTTTCCAGGGTTGCAGCTCAATGGAGGACTGGGACTCTCAGCTGACATGGGATGGAGGCGTAGGCTTTGTAAAATTAATTCCTATTTAATTTAAAATAGCTTAATTTTCCTACCAGCTCTGAGAAGTACGTAGCTTCCATCACCATTTTACAGATAAACTCCTTGGGGTTCGGTAGACTGCAAAAATAATAGGTTATACAGCAGACAAGGGGACACAGGTCGGATCTGAGCTGGCTTGCCTGGTTCAGAATCTTTCCAGATGCCACAATGCCCTTCAGAGGGACAAGAGAAGACCATGGTTTCCTTTTTTTTTTTTACAGTACTGGGGATTAAACCCAGGACTTTCACACGGAGCTATATCCCCAACCCTTTTTAAAGTTTTGTGTTTTTTTTTAAATTTTTAATTTAGAGCCAGGGTTTCACTCACTTGCTAAATTGCTCAGGTTGGGCTTGAATTTAAGATCCCCCTTCTTTAGCCTCCTAGAGTGCTGGGATTACAGGTGTGCCCCAGCACACTCAGCTCCATAGATAGCTATTTAAATCCAGGCCCCGTGCTGTACTTCTCTGATTACCCTCCCTCTTTTCCCCCTTTGTTTCTTGTCCATGATTTGCTGTTTTGGTCGATACACCCGTCCTTATCCCAGGAGACAGTACTTGTGTGCATCCAAAGCGGAAAGAGTTTCGGCATCTCTAGGCAAGCTAGGGTATCTCTTCTCTGCATTCCTTCCATGTGGCGGGGGGTGGGGCAGGCGGTGCACAACTGTGGTTGTCAGGACAAGAACACAGCTGCAGGCCCCTGCCAGTTGACAACTTGGCACATGGTGTCATGGTCGAATTACCCAAATGTGTCTGGTTCAAGCTGCTGTGTGATTGGCATTTATCAGGGCCACATTTGGGAGAAGAATTCTGTGTACTTTGTTGGAAAAGTTTTGCAGTGCCTCATATTACACTTGCCACACGTTCTCATAAAACACCATGAGTCAAAGCCACAAGGCTATGGGCCTGCTGCCTGCTCTGTGGGAGGGGTTCTGATTACACCTTGCCCTTGCAGCCTGTCATGGCCTGGCAGGTCTTCGCACACAGCTGTGTTGTCATCCTCATGCTAATAAGGCAGACTTAAATATGATGCTTATTTTGTTCATTAGCAGTGCTAAGTATAAGAAAAAGGACCACGAAGGCAATATATCATTAACAAATTTAGTAGTGATGGCTAATAGATTCTTTTCTTCAGAAAAGTTAGACACTCATTGGTAACAGCCAAGAATAGATTCTCCTTGCAATTTTTTCAAATTAGGTAGCTTCTTTTTAAAAAGCAAAACACGAAATGATGAAATGAAACTAACATAGTATTTCCTTTTTTGCTGTTTTGCAGAAAAAGCCACTGTCTGCAATAATAAAGGAAGTCTGCGATGGGTAAGTGTTGCTTCGTGTTCATCCAAAGCATGCAGACTTATAATTTGACAGGCAAAATTTCCAGTGGAATAGCAAATATCATTCGTTGTATCACAAATAAATATTAATTGCCAACATGATTCATAACTCATCAGTTTACCTGGCCAAAATCACTAAGAAATACCATATCAATGTTACACATCCTTTTCCATCAAAATTCTGCCAGGATTTCTCCCACAGCACAAGTGTGAAGAGGCTAGGTGAGGAACATGTGGGGTTAGATTTACTTAGTCTAGAAAGCAGTGTTCCTTTTGTGCCACCTAGCAGGGAGCAGTCTTGTGGCTCCTGAGGTTAGATACAGATCCCACGTGGTATAAACTGGAAAGATCCCTCAAGTCCTTACAAAAGGTGGATAAATTTAAAAGACACATCATCTATGGGTAGTTTTGCTGCTACGTGGAATTTCACAATGATGTGGCTTTCCTACTTCTCTTCAGCTGTTCTGCAATCCAAAGGAAAGGGCATACGAAATTTTCAGGAGATCTTTTGACTTGTAAAGCAGGTTGTGAACAAAAGATTACTTGGCATTTAGAGGTCAGGCATTTAGCTCAGTGGCATAAGTGCCTGCCTGGCAAACACGAGGTTGTGAGTTCGATCCTCGGTACCAAAAAAAAAAAATGATTACTTGGAATTTACATAAGACATACTTAATTGAAGTGTTCCAGTCTGTATCTAGTATAGCACTTCTCGAATTTTCTCGAATTCAGAGATGATTGAAATGTGCTAGTTGTCAAAAATGTAAATTGCCATTTGTTTCCTTTGTTTTCCTCTCTGTTTTAGTCCTTCACAGTAGGGAAGAGTGTTGCAATTTGTATTTAGATTTCTCACCTCAAGAGTTGAAGATGAAACACTAAAATGTTAGAATAATACTCAAATATTTGCATATGAAATTCCTGATCTCAG
>RJWT010033577.1:0-13875 GCA_004365215.1 Cuniculus paca
GACAAGGCGGTGGCGGGGTGGGGGGTACGGGACGACCCAAGCTGAGAAACATGAAGCAAGCCCTGGAGATGTGAATCAGCATTACAGGAGACAGGGTAAAAACTCTGGATGGCATTGACTTCGAAAGCAAGGATGTAAAGAGGATTAGGTGGGATGCTGGGCAAAGGCATGATGTGAGCATCAGGTTTCATTATCGGTCTATGCCTCCCTGGGTGTTGGGTCAGGAGATGATCTGTAACATAAAATTCCTCTTGACCTGATGTGAAATGATCCCTTCTGGTATCTCTTCCTCACATTCCCCTAGACGTGTGCCAAAGACCTGGCAGTCTTCTCCAGCCTACTGAGGGGAGTGGGGCTGTGCAAAATTACAGCCACTGCAAAGAGGCCAGAGTGACCTCCGGAGCTGGGTTTCATCATTCTGAAATCATGCTCCTGGCCTTAGTCTGAGCCAGGAGAGGAGGGGAGGAGAGGGTGGGAAAGCAGAGTGGGTGGCAGTAGGTTTGGGCAAGGTGCCAGGGCTGGAGAAGGAAGCAGCTGGGACAGCAGGGAGTTACACGGCAGCTTGGAAGGCATCCATCATGCTGTGTGACCTCAGGCCAGGTCCTTGCCCATTCTGAGTCTTTCTGGGCAGCATAGGTCCATGGTGTTGTTCACAAGGTCTGTTCCCACTGGACACTTCTTGTGGAGGACAAGATCCCTCAGGCTTTCTGGTCATTTCTGTGGATGTGATCACTGGGGTGAGGAGGAATTCCTGCCAGGTCTCCCATGCTTTGGAGCAGGGTTGCAGCAGCAGGTTTTTCTGAGGCATCCACATTTCCAGATACTCATGCCTCAGTGAACTCAAGCAAAACTAGCAAGCTTCTGTCAAGGACAAATCTATAGCGCTCTCTGAGCTTTGGGTTTGTCAGTCCGTACTGCCTAGATACGCTCTCTATTTGCATTCTGCATCCTCAGCCAATACTTTCAAGCCATTGTTCTTAGATGTGGCCAATGCACTAGTTTGCTAAACGTCTATAACAAAGAGCCACAGACTGGTAACTGAAACAACAGAAATGTATTTCCTCACACTTCTGGAGACCAGACAATTGAGATCAAGGTGTTGGCAGGGTTAATTTCTTCTGCAGTCTCTTGTTGACTTGCAGACGGCCATCTTTTACCTGTGTCTTCACGTAGTCCTCCCTGTATAGCTTAATCTCCTCTTTTTTATAAGGACAGCAGCTATATGGGATTAGGGGTTACCCTACTGGCCTCATTTTAACTTAATTACTCTTTATAGGCTCTATCTCTAAATATGGTCACATTCTGAGATACGGGAGGTTAGGACTTCAGGTGATGAATTTTGGATGGACAGAATTCAGCCCATGACACTGGGTTTTGGAATCACTAATGGAATTCTTCTAAGTACAGATGTCTAGGTCTCTCCTCCAAGATTCTGGGTGTAAGCTCCATGAAAGGAGGGGCTTTTCCCATTGCTATAGCCTTACTACTTAGAATGGTGTCTGGCATGTGTTTAATAAGTATTCGTAGAAGGAATGAATAATTTGGTAAGCTTGAGATGGTACCCAAGAATTTACTTAGAAAGTTCCATGGTTGATTTTTAACTCTTCCTCGAGTAAATCTCCAGAAATACGACTGGGCTGCATCTTTCCCATTGATGGGTGGGAACCCCTGGGCCCAGTTAGGAGAAGGAATGCTAGCCCCGGCACTCCACAAAGAACATGAGCATGCTGCATCTGCACTGGCATCTTTCTAGAAGGGCTAAGACATGAAGGAAAATGAAGATTGGACTTGATACCTCAACTCCTGCTCTCTGTCCTCTGTGCTTTGTAAGCCAGAAGGGTGTCTTTAGGATGTTCATTTGATCGTCTCTTCCCTGTTTAAAACTCTTCAATGCCTTCTCCATCATTAAAGGACCAACTCCTAACACTGGCCTGTCTTTAGCATGCTTTCCACTTGGGTTCTGCTTCAGCCCCAACCGTATCCACTCCTCGGCCCCACACATCTGTGGTTTATGTCACACCAAACCCAGCACTGTTCCCTTGAGCCATGATCCTTTTAACTTCTCACCTTAGCATGAGGTTTTGGGGCTGCAATTCCTCACTTGTCCAGTCAGGAAATGTCTACTCATCTTTTAAAACAGTTGTTTGAAGTCAGCAGGGTGTACACTGACCAGCTGAGGCAGGGAGCAAAGGGGTAGCCTCTGGGTCCCTGGAGTCTCCCATGCTTCCCTCTGTAATAGTGACAAAACCAATTCTGATGTTTCCTCCAGACTCGGAGCACCCAAGGGGAAAGCTGAGCTGGTATTTTCAGTGCCCCTGGGGCCCTAATAAGACACAGAATCTAGACCTCAGCAAGGTTGTACTGAATAAATTCACTTTGGAGGAAAGAAGGAATGTTCATTTGATGTCACTTTCTAGATGGAGTATAAGGAGGGAGGAGAAGCTCTAATATGGGATCTCCACAGAGGTCAGTTTTCAAAAAAAGGCATTCTGTATCCTCTCATATCTGTTCATGGAGAGCTGGGGCTGGAGTTGCAGCTCCACACCTAGCCTTCGGCTCCTGCCTCTCAAGTGCTGTCCCATGCACTCTGCAAGTGGCCAGGGTGGAGCAAACATTCAGGGAATAGGATATTTGCCTCAGGTGTGGACCCTGGACCTGCCAGGACCAAGAGCCAGAAGCCCTGGGAGAGGTAAGAGGGCAGCAGCCCCCAAGGGAAGAGGCTAGAAAATGCCAGCAAGGAGGAGAGGGGGCAGATGTGGAGAGATGGGAGCCAAAGATGTGATTTCTGCTCCCAGATCCATTGTGCTGCCTTGGAGAAGCGCCCTAACTCTGACCTTTAATAATTTCCTGCTCTACTATCAGGTTCTTCTGAGGTTCTTCAACTGAAAACAAGGATCCGGGTTGATGGTCACTAAGTCCTTCCTATCCCTGGCTAGGGAAGAGTATGGCAAAGGTGCATTTGAGAGGACTGTGCCTGGGCTGCACACAGATGTCAGGGGCTCTTGTCCAGCCACATATTTGGGGGGACGTGTCTGTGGGCCTGGAAAGAACTGGAGGCTGTTCCCCTACACTTCCTGCACTGGGCTTTGTCCCATAGTTCTGACAGGCCCAATGTGGCCCTCAGTACTAATGAGGCTGGCCACCTGGGGAGCCATAGAAACCAGCCTGGCCTATTTTGTAGTGAAGCCCAGGTTACTTCTCTGCCTAACCCTGAGATGATGTTCCTGAATGCGGCCTGGAGCTGGGCAGCCCCCTTCATGGGCCACTTGGGAATCTCAGAAACTCATCTGGCAGGGCAGGACCTAATGGCAGTTCCAAGCCACAGGGGCCGAAGGAGCAAGTCTCTAGCCATGTGGACAACTTCTGTTGGCCTTATACTCCCTGGATCCCACCCCGCCAGGACAGGGCCTGCTGTCCTGAGCCTGTGCCTGCATCCATTCTCTGGCCCATGATTTCAGATCCAATTGGTGAAGACAGGCCTCCTGGGATAAGCCAGTTGGCCCCTCTCTGTTATTTGCTTCTCAAAGTTGGAAAAACTACACCATGCACCTGGAAGTACTTGCTGCTGCTGGTTTTTCTTTCTTTTCTTTTTTTTTAAGAAACAGAAAGTAACTCCTGTGCTCACAGCAACCAAATCCATTTTATTGGCCTCCTGCATCTCCCACTGCAATAATAATCCCTCACATTTGATGAGTCTTTTACTGTTTACAAAGCACTTTCTTATGCACTCTCCATTTTAGTCCCACAGTGATTTTGGAGAGGGAGAGGGTTGACATTATTGTCCCTGATGACAGAAGAAACTGAGTCACAGACAGTAAATTCAGCTATCCAAGACCACATGGCAAGACGGAGCTAAAGCAAAAAACATTGGTCCTCTGGCTCCCATCTTTCCCCTGTGCTATACAAGTCTCCTCTCACTTGAAGGCTCAGGGTCTTAGACACCTCCTAACCCCATTCTCTCTCCTAACTGCTCAAGGCTTGTTTAAAGTCCCCACCTGCCACTCAGACTCTAGCTTCAAAAACCCAACAGCACCTTTGTGTAGCTTCTCCTTCACCTTCTAAATCCAGTTGGCATTTACTGAACAATTCACTCATTTACTCATCTAGAAAACACTGATTATATTCTACAATCTTTCCAGTCTACTTTGCATCCCATTGATACATACTATCTAGTCTTGTGTGTCTGATTTCTTTCACTTAGCTTAAAATTCAATCCTGTTGAAGCATGTATCAATATTCCATTCCTTTTTTGGACTGAATAATATTCCATTGCATGGATAGATCCTTTATTTAGCCACTCAACAATTATAGAGATGGATTATACAGAACCCTCTCCTGTCCTCATCGCGGTCCAGGAAGGTTTACAATTGTAATCCCATGGAGAAGGTATTGGAATTCTAGTGAGTTAATTCCAATCTACCACTTCCAATGCAACCCACCACAAGAAGAAAGACACTAAGACATATATACAGTGGTGGTGAGCCAAGGGATCCTAAATCCAGCCAAGATGGTGGCTCACCAGAACAAAGGTCTCGCCCAGAGCCCAACTCTGTTTTTATTAATTCTCCATGAGGGGGGATGGCTCGGGGATGAGTGATGGTAAGAGTGGCAGGAAATACATGACTGCTATGACTATTGCGAGCTGGGCTCGGTAAGAGGTCTGAGATCACCTCTGCGAAAAGCAGAGGGCAAGAAATGCAGAGAGAACAATCTGTATAATACAACTGAGGTAGTATCTAATAATTTGGGGTCAGTACTTCAGTTCTGATAAACATTCCTGTTTGCCTTGGAAAGTCATAGGCTCTTTCTCGAGGCTCTCTCCCAGGCAACAGCGTGGAGCATGGCTCTCCATCCTGCCTGGCTCAGTCACACATTTGGGGAGTCACTGGGTGGGGTAACACTGACCTGTTGCTTTGCTTCAGAGATTACACATCAGCTCCTTAGCCAGCCCAATTTACATTACTTAAAGCCAATTGAAAGCACAATGAAATAGCCTGGCCAGCTCTGTACATATCAATACATAGCGACAGGGCCTAGTTTATACAAAATGGAGATAGTTGCTCTTCTTTTCAAGGACAGTCAAGGAAAGTCATCTGGGTGGTTCCCCACCATGGATATTGGAGTTATTTCTATTTTTGGCTAATATGAACAATGCTGCCATGAACATTTGAGTACAAGTTTTTGTGTGGATGCGTATTTCATTTTGGGTATTCTCAACTCTAAATTCTGTTCCACTGATCTGTGTGTCCACCCTTATATCAGCACCAGACTATCTTGATTACAGTAGCTTTATAGAACACTCTGAAATCAAGAGGTATAATTTCTTTTTCAAGATTGTTTTGATTATACTTGGTCCTTTGCATTTTCATATGGATTTTAGGCTCAGCCTGTCAGTTTCTACAAAAAGCAACAACAACACCTCACTATGATTTTGATAGGGTCCATCAAATCTGTAGCTCAATAATAACTTATTGTCAAGTCTTGTAATTCATAAATGTCTTCCCAGGCCCTCTGAAATCAGGGTGGAAGCCTTTTTAACCTCAGAATGTGCGCATTCTCCATGCACCTAAAACCAGCGTCATGTGGATGCTGCCCAGGTCTGCTGCTAGCTGGAGCAGTAGCCTGACTTTCCTCTTTCTTGGCCATAGGGGTCGAGCGCCTGGATTGCTGGGCACTCTGAACCTGACTGCGAGGAACAGATTCTCTATGTCACCATTTTGGAACCTTGTGTGGCCTCCACCGCCATTCTGGAACCTCCTGTGGCCATTCTGGAATATTGCACTCTGCAGCTTTCTCCCCCGGGGAAAGTCTTTTACTTTTGTATCTTTGAGGCTGTAAAGGGTGGAGACCCGCTGCCTCTTCCTGTGCTGCCTGTAGGCCATCTTTTGTATTCTGTTCCTTTTCAACAATGGAGGTGTCAGCTCTATCTTTACAGTCCACAGCTTTCCGACCAAACTCACGTTTTAAATTATCATGCTGGGCTCTGTTTGCTCTTGATTTCCAACATAAATCTGGCTAAAAGCCCCCAACAATAGCCATGCCACTGCCTCAACATTTGACTGCCTTGAAATTTCCTTTGCCAGATTAATCAGGCCACTGCCCTTAATCTCAGTCTCAGGCAGTCTCTGGAAACAAGCAGAATGCAGACAAACTTTCCGCCAAGCCATAACACACATCATGTGGAGTCCAACAGCCAATGCAGTCCTTCTTCCCAGCAGAAACCTCCTGAGCCTGGTCTTTACCTGCAGGCTTTCTATCAGGCTTCTGGTCTACTGAGCTCTGACCAGAATCTCCCCTACAGAACAGCCTAAGCTGTTCCAGGGCTTCTCTTTCTGGTGACATCTCCGAACCTTTCCAAACTCTTCCCACAAGCCATTTCCAAAGACTCTTGAACCACATGGTCAGGTACAGTCACAGCAATGACCCTACTCCACTGGTACCAAATTCTGTCTTGGTTACTTTTCTCGTTGCTGGGACAAAACACCTAACATCCAAAGTGAAAGCAAGGAAAGGTTTATTTAGCTTACAGTTTCTGGAGATTTCAGTCCATAATCAGCTGGCTCCAAGGCATGTTGGTGTGGCACTGGGGCAACACTTCAAGGCAGCAGCCAGAGCAAAAAAGGGGGCAGCCGTTCATGGCGGCTGCAAGTGGAAAGAGCCATACATATCATTTCTTTCCATGAGGCATAAATATTCATTCTCTTTATTCACTGATGTAACCTAGATATAGTACTTTGAACAGTATCTAGAACAATAACTATTTTTTGAGTGCATAATTATTTTAACTTTGTCTTTCTCTGTGAATTGGGTTGGTCTCAGTCTTAAAATATGGCAAATTTAGAAATCAGGTAACATAAGCTCTTCACCCCTGCCCTATTTCAAAACTGTTTTATTTTAGATCTTTTATAGCTAAATACAAATTTTAGAGCTAATTTGTCAGTTTCTACAAAAATCCTGCTGGAAACAGATTGGCATTTCTTTAACAACCCCCAATCCATTTGGGGAGAATCAACAAGTTATTGGATTCTTCCAATCCATGAACAGGGTAAAGTACACATCACTATTATTTAATTTCTCTCATCAATATTTTGTATAAAAGTCTTGTTTATTCAAAAAGTTATCCCTAAATATTTTATGGGTTTTGCTATTATAAATGTTAATTTAAAAAATTTCCAATTGCTTACTGCTAGTATGTGGGACAAATAAATATTACTTACTAATTTTGTGTCCTTTTTACTAAATACACTTACTGCCTGTAGTAGATTTATCAAATTTTTCTATGGATATGATCATGTTCTTTGAAAACAGATAGTTTTACTTCTTCCCTTTCAATCTGTATGCTTTTTGCTTACTTTTCTTTTCTTACTTTTCTTATTGAATTGGCTGCAAATGCCAGTTGATCCCAAACTTAATGGAAATGTATTTAATATTTCACTGTGACACACATGCACACACAGACATACACACACAGATAATACTTAGTTTTTCACATATTCCACTTAACCGATTAAAGATGTTTTCTTCTATTTGTAGTTTTTGGAACTTGTTTTTATAAAATATAGGTGTTGAATTTTTAAAGATACACATGATCTGTCTTCAATGAGCAAATTACCAGAGTAGATATTCTGAGGTTACTGACTGTGGGTCTCTGTGAATGTTAGTCGGGTTGAGTTGGGTGATTAGGTTTACCGAGTCTTCTATATCATTGTATTCATTTGCTCTTTCTCCCAAATATGAGTCACCCTTTGCCATTTCTTGGCATATCCCATAATGTTCCGTTAAAAACTGGCTATTTTAATAATATATTCTACCAATTATGAAACATGCTATTTCATCCCTATGAGTTGTTGCTTTGGTTTGCTAGAAACTTGCCTGGGCCAAACTCCTGAAGTCTGCAATGTGGAACCACTGATGTCTCTTTTGTGCTTTTGTTTTTTTGTCTTTTGTTTTTAAATTCTTGGCTTTAATTTTAAGCCTTGCTTTTAGGGACTGTACCCATGTCAGCATTGCTTGGTAGTCAGTCAGTGCCTGCTCAGGGGTTGCCTTTAAACAACTTGAGCTAGTGAGACTTCAACTGAGTGCAATTTTTCCATCATAAATCTATAGGTGAGGGGAGTAAATCAAAATTCAGGCAGTTTACAAGTCCATTCTAGCTTTTACTTTCTGTTGGGCACACTCATGTTTGTTTCAAGTTCTACCAGGAATATGTGGACAGCTAAGTCACTGTTTGGTCACTCCTGTGGATGTTCTCTGCCAGGAATACATCAGAGCTCTTCAAGACCCACTATGGCTGATTTCTGTACCTCCCTGGCCCCCTGCTTTCTCCAACCAGGACCTCAATCTCAGGCTAGCTGAGCTGAGTTCTTCCCAGTTTTTTTGGTCACTGAGGTTGCTGTTTCAGCCAGTTCCTTCCAGTTTTTCCAGCTCTGCTTCAACTCAAGAGTCCCATCCCATAGCAAAGTTCCGGGTTTTCATAAGTTGCCTCTCCCTGTAGAAGAATTACCAGGTGATTTAAGCGGGTGGAAGCAATGGCGGGACGGGGACAGGGACGGGGACAGGGACAGGGACAGGGACGGGGGGTTAGAGGTAGCCTCAGCTGTGGAGTGTGGTGGCTCAGGTCTGTAATCCAAGTACTTGGGAGGCTGAGGCAAGAGGATTGCTGTGAGTTCGAGGCCAGCCTGGGCTACAAAGTGAGTTTAAAACCAGCCTGACTCGTGAAACCCTGTCTCAAACAGACAAAAAGACAAAAAAAAAAAAAAGCCTCAGCTAAAATACCACAGACCTCCACTGTTTTTACTTGGGGTTGAGAACCTCAAGTTCTGAATAAAGTTGCTATAAACATATGTACGTAGTTTTTTATGTGGATATAATTTTTTTTTTTGTACTGGAGATTGAACTCACAACCTTGTGCTTGCCAGGCGGACGCTTATGCTGCTGAGCTAAACCCCCAGCCCGTGGATATACATTTTTAACTCCTAGAGACATGATTGCTGAATTGTACAGTAAGAGTGCATTTAATTTTGTAAGAAATTATCAAGCTCCCCTAGCAGTAGATGAGAAGTTCATATCCTTGCCAGTATTGGTAGTATCAGTGTTTTGGATTTTGGCCATTCTAATAGGTATGCAGTGGTGTCCCATTGTTGTTTTAATTGGCAATTCTTTAATGGCAAATGATATTGACCATCTTTTCATATTTTTTTCTGTGTATCTCCTTTGCTGAAGTGTCTGTTCAAGTCTTTTGCCCATTAAAAAAAAAGTATGCTTTCCTGTTAAATTTTAAGAATTTGGCTACACATGGTATCACATGCCTATAATCTCACCAGTTGGGAGGCTGAGGCAGGAAGATTGACATGAGTTTGAGGCCAGATTGGGCTACATAATGAATTCAAGTCCAGCCTGAACTACATAGTGAGACCCTGTCTCAAAAAAAAAAAGAATTCATTGCACATTTTTTATATGTTCTTTATCAGACGTCTTTTGCAAATACTTCTTGCAATCTGTGGCTTTCCAGAGAAGTTTTTAATTCTAATGAAGTTTAGCTTATGAATTCTTTCATTCATGAATCTTGCCTTTGGTGTAATATCACCAAAGTCATCACCAAGCCAAGGTCATAGATTTTCTCCTATACTATCTCTAGGAGTTTTCTATGTTTGTGTTTTACATTTAGGTCTACAATCCATTCTGAGTTAATTTTTGTAAAATATAGTCTGTGTATAGATTCATTTCTTTAGGATGTGGATATCAGTTTTTTCAGCACCATTTGTTAAAAAGATTATCTTTCCTCCATTATATTGCCTTTGCTTCTTTGTCAACAATTATTGACAATGTGGATCTATTTCTGCGATCTCTATTGTGTTGTACTCATCAAAATGTTTTGTTTGTTTGTTTGCTTTTTACCACTATCACATTGTTTTGATTACTATAGCTTTAGAGGAAGTCTTAAAATTGGGTACTGTTAGTCTCTAATTTTGTTCTTCCCTTTCAATATGATGTTGCCTGTCAGGGTCTTTTGCCTTTCCACATAAACTTTAAAATCAGTTTATTAATTCCTATAAAATAACATGCTGGGATTTTGATTGGGAATGCATTGACTCTATAGCTCAAAGAGTGAATTTTTTAAAAAATTATATTTGATTCTCTCTATATATATACATATAGTGGTATATATATCTATATATCCATATCTATTTATCTGTCTATATATAGTGGTACTAAGAATTGAATCTAGGGTCTTTGCACAGAGTTATATCCCTAGGACTTTAAAAAAATATTTTATTTTAAGACAAGGTCTTGTTAAGTTGCCCAGGCTGGGCTTGAAGCTGTGATCCTCCTACCTCAGCCGAGAGTGCTGGGATTACAGACATGTACCATTTTACCTGGTTTTATAATTTTTACACTCTATTGTAAGTCCTTAGTTTCCACCATTATGTTTTATAATTTTCTCTAAAACCTTGAGTATATAATAGCTATTTTAAGTTCCTTGCCTGCTAATTCCAACATTAATGTCATTTGTGGGTCTGTTACTATTGAATGACTTTTCTTACGATTATGGGCCACATTTTCCTGCTCCTTTACATATCTATTAATACTGCATTTTATATCGTACATTATGGATGCTCTATTTTGGATGTCTGGATTTTGTTTTCTTCCTTAGCAGAATGTTGAGTTTTGCTTTGATGGATAATTTACCTGTAGATGAGCCTGATCCTCTTGAAGTTGGATTTAAAGCTTTGTTATTGAAGACTTAGAGTAGGTTTTACTCTAGAGCTTGATTCACCCTACCCTTGAGGCTTTGTCTTGCTGCGAGCTCTATTGAATGCCTTGGGTACCCAAGATCTCTACACTCTAGCTAGTTATCCCTCAAACACGTCTACATTTTCTGCCAGCAATGGTAGCTGTCATCCCAAATGCATTATTTGATCTTACGTAAGTCACGTAGTTTTGTCTGGAAAACAGAAGATAACATGTTTTTTTCAGGATTGTTTTGAACTGAGAGAATATATATAAAAATCTCAGTATATAGCTAACACTTGATAACTATTATTATCTCTATCATCAGGTTATATCACTTACTTAATATCTTTCCCTGATTTCTTATTTCACCTAAGATAAAATCCAAACTCCTCAATATGGCATGTAAGACTCCTTGAACTGACCTCCTTGTACCTCTTGAGCCTTGAATCTTGCCACTCTGAGTTTCTTTGTTTTGGTTCGATTACACTGAACTATGTTCTTCATCTATCTAGGTCTTTCTACTGCCTTTATCTCAGTATGGAACATCCTCCCTTTCCTTGACTTGGCCTACCAATTTACACATCACTTTATCCATACAGTCTTTTGTTCATTTATTTATCAAATGTTTATGTAAAAGTCCTCATGCATGAGGGATTTTGATGCACAGTAAATGCAAAATAGTTTCTGTCCTTATTCATATTTATGCTCTAGGCTTACCATGCCTGCCAAGCCTGGATTTGGGGATCTTGGTACAGTGGATCCTTGAGTTATGACTGGCCTGACATACAAACAATTTGGGCTATGACTGGAATTTTAGTTTTAACTTATGACCAAAGTCTTGAGTTATCTCAAATGCCAGCTACTTGTGCTTCCCAATGGTCTTAGATACAGATGTAACCCTTAAAAAATTCTGGAAGCAACATTACAACATCCTTGCCTGTATGGGGTTACTTGAGAAATCCTGGGCCAATGTCTCTCTAAGGACACTGAGATCTGACTGCATACAGGAGAGAGACTTTGAAGGCTGTGTAGAGGAGCTTGAGCCTTCCATTGACAACGAGTTATAATCAGCCCTTGGGAACGAATTGAGCTTGTAAGTCAAGGGTCCACTGTATATATGTCCATAATGCCCCACATTTCTCCTCTCATAGTCTCTCTTAATTTATTACAAGTGCTTATTTTCCTATAGATAAGCCTCACTAGATTTTAAGCTCTTTGGAGGAACAAACCATATGGTCCTAATCCTCACCTGATTTCTACTGCTTAGCACATTAAGTATTTGTTGAATTAACAACAAATCACTGAAAAGAGCTCATCTCTGAAGCATACCCAGTGCTCCCACTCTGTTGGGTAGGGTTCTATGAGAGCTAAAGACCTAGGCTCATCACATCATCCCTGGGGACAAGACGAGTGTGAGGGTAACAACTACCTGGGTTTCTGACTTTTGGTTCCCCACATCCAGTATTATACTAACTCTGACACCCTCGACTCTGTTGGCAGTGATTATTCACCACTGTTTGCCCCATTCAGCTTCTTCCAGTGTTTTCTTGCTTCTGGGGTACTTATAAGGCCCCCAATTTAAGAGTTCTATCATCTTTATAGACCCTGCTTAGTTTCTAGGGAGGACACCAGGTTCCGAGTGGCAGCAGCTGCGCACACGAGATGCCTCCCTGCCGGAGAACAGTCAGCCCCTCATGCAAGGCATGTACCTTTCTGTCCTTCCCATTCCTCAGCAGTTTCCTTATTCCCAAAAGGCATCATCTCCAGAGCTTCATCTTCTTTCTTTAATTAAAATTGTCCAAGCCTGGTTGTATTTCCTGGCTCTAACCGAATTCAGGTTTGCTTAGATTTGGTCTCTGTTACTGGAAGCAGTGAGAAAATCTTCCCTGTGTGCTGTGAACATAAAAATCAGTACAACCTTCATGAGGGCAATTTGGCAACAGATGCCAAGAACTTCCTTTAAAATGTGCATCCTTTGACATGGCCATTCTCCGAAGCTATCCTAAGCATAGTCTAAAATGCTTCGAAGATTTGGTTGTAGTTTCCCAAAGAGCAAGCATCACATTCAGAAGGAATTTGTCTCTATCAGATTTGCTTAAAAGTTGCTTATGAAATATTCGATTTTCAGAAATTATTATTATTGTTAGGCATTTAGATACAAAATGTAGCCATTTGGAGGGCTTGAAAGGAAAAAAAAAACCTCTCAATTCTGTAATGTGATAAAGTATTGAAAGCAGTAGACTAAAGTTTTAGAAATCAAGCGCTACCACTGTTCATGCAGGGGTAAGCCACTTACCTTCCCTGGGCCGGTTTCCTTATCTATGAAATGGGGGGAAGCTGCCCTCTTCACCCTGGACAGGCAGGTAAACAGAGTCTGGCCTTTTAGCAAGCTCTCTATAATGACAGGAATTGTCAGTGACTCCTATTGCTTTAAGATTGACAAATCCTGACCCCAGCTTACAACAGTGGTGACTAACCGATGGCACGTGTGCTGCAGTTAGCACACAGAGCCCTCTCTGTCGGCCTGCGAGCTAAGTCGTTTTTTCTAAACTAAAACTGTTCAGATTTGCAGTAAGTGGGTTCTGAGTTGCAGTCCAGGCACTCGGTCTCTAAGGTTCACCACCACTGGCCTACAAGATTGCAAATGACCTGGCCTAGCCTACCTGTCCAGCCTTATCGTGGGCACAGCCTCCCTGTTGGTCACTGTGCTCCAGCCAGACTGCCTACCCTGGACCTTCGGGTATACTATTCCTCTGCACTCTTTGTGTGACCACCAAAATGTCACTTTTTTTTTTTTTTTGGCACCGGGGATTGAACTCACAACCTTGCACTTGCAAGGCAGGCACTTAGGCCACTGAGGTAAATCCCCAGCTAAAATGTCACTTTTGCCAGCAATCTTTACTGATCACCCCAGACACAGGTCTAGTATATCCTCACATAGTGCCCTGTGAGGCTTTTCATGATGGTAAATACTTGATTATGTATATGTTTATTTAGATGTCTCTCTCACTTTCAAAACTCCATGAGGGCAGGTCCTGATTTTAACTTGCTCATGACTGTGTACTTCCTTTTTTTATTGTATTACTGCAGAATAATGAGATTCAAGATGATATATTTGTACATGTGTATAACTTATTATGA
>RJWT010033578.1:0-13835 GCA_004365215.1 Cuniculus paca
TCATTTAGACACATTTTTGTACTCCTGTTATTGCCTGGAAAGATGAAGGACAGTGTTAATACTGAATATTTCATAGTGAGATATAATGGGTTTTGACTAATGCTTTTGTTATTTCAGCAAATTAACTGTTTTCAAAAATATACTTTGATGAAGTTTACCTGGGAGAGATGAGAAGCTTTTTATAATGCACATTAATTCTACTGTTTCATTATAAGTTGTTATGATATTTTATACATGTTCAGCACTAATTTACTGCAGGAATACCTAGTATCTTATATCCTATTTCTCTGAATTTCCATGGGGAAATTCCTGAATTCTACCAAAGTATAAGATTTTTCAATTGAGATCAGTGTTCTGGGTAGATTTCACCATAAATATCTTGGGAAATCTCACTTGGAATAGAAAACATTGTTATGTGAGATGACTGTGAAGCTTTCCCATTATTGATTACTTATTTTCATTCATTCTGATCATTATAAGAGATAGTGGGTTTCAGTGTCTGTTAGATTGTCATTATAAGCAGCATGTCTGAATGCTGGCTGCCTATCTTTACAGTAGACTGCATACCAATGACTGGAAATCAGCATGTGTTCTGTTGATATAGATGTTTATGAAATATATCCCATACTAATGTGAGAAACAAGAGCAACTATGCTTTGATGAAATTCCTTGGTATTTTACCTTATAGAAAAAAATCACATTTTTATGGGGAAAAAGGCATCTTACAGTTATGAAAAAAAGGATGTTGTTGTAAATAATTCACTATACTTTAGTATAGTGATATTTTATTACATATCCCAAATTTAGGCTTTTGATTAGCCACTTTAATTTTAAAATGAAATGTATTCTCTTATAAATAAATTGTGTGAATAACAAACTCCTTAATCCTAAAAATGATGTCTTGTATCTTTGGGTGCATTACAGTATCTGGCACAGTGCTTTGTATATCACAAGAATGCAGACATTTTCTGTGTTAAATTACATTTATAATTAATTCAGACTGTACAATCTCTAAAGTTTTAGAATAAATTTTCTAAATGTTTATCATTTCCAGAAATATACAATAATTCACTGACGGTATCAGTATTCATTCATTCATTCATTCATTCATTCATTCATTCAGAGCTGCAGTGTCTTGGCTACTTTTATACACTAACCCATTTAACTTTCAAAACAGGTTGATAGTATGAGGTTGGTAGTAATCTCTTTTCCCCTAAAGAAAAGTGAGGTTTAGGAAAATTAAAGAATTTGATTTAATATGTGAGGTATTTATAGAGTTTGTGAGGATTAACTAGGGTGGATTACGAACTGAACTTCCTAGTACTTTCGGTAATTGAACTGTTGTTATTATGCCAGAAAGGTTAATAGTTTTATACATGCTCAGTACTAATTTACTGCAGGAATATCTAGTATCTTATATCTTATTTCTCTGCATTTCCATGAGGGAATTTCCTGAATTCTCCCAAAGTATAAGATCACTGTTCTTTTCTCATTCCATAGCCCATACTGTTTTCATCATTGATTTCCAACATCACTGGTCAAAATACATAGTACAAATCATTATACTTTCTACTATGAGTTCCTAAAGTACAAAGTAAGAGACTTTTTCTTCTGTATTATTTACTAGCACCCTGTACACAATTCTGAATGTTGTTGACAGCTTGACTGGTTTGGCAGTGACTAGTTTTGCTGTCTATATGAACGATTACTAAGATAGTTGATTTTGAGAAGGACATAAAGAAACAGCAGTACAGTGTGCCTTACATTTTACATTACAAAAGGAGTTTTCCTCCAATAATATGACACCGGCATCTTGATTGTAAATTTTGTTTCTCCGGTGCCTATTGAAGAAGGGACTGAAAGCATGTAGAATGTTTAGGAAGAGTTAACATTTTCCGATTAGCTTTGTCAGTATTTCCCAATTTCATCCTGATGTAATTTCTAGTGGTTTTGTCTTGGAATGTATTTCAAAGTTAAGCTTTTTAATTTGAGGAGTAAATTTTTTGTGTGTTTCAGAAGTGAGAGAATTTTAAGAAAATCACTGAGTCTCATAGTCTTGGAAAGCTTTCCTGAAAGGGAATTTAAGTGAAAAACAGACTGTCAGTACCCTTAAGATTTCTTGCTAGTCTCATAACGACCTATCGTTTGTAAAAAGCAGTTGTCTTCCTTCACTTGAAGTTCCTGTGATTGGTGGTATTTCTTGCATTTATGCATGTGGAACTCAAAAACAAAGTGAAGACTAGGAGTTTGGTATCTATGTATAACAAATACTTCATGCTACACATCAGCAGTTCAGTGCATGTCCATGACTAATCACTGCTACACTCTGGGATATTTTTTGGTAGGATTTTATTGTGGTGAAATATACATACTAAAAAATTTAATGAGCTTAAGTGTCTAGTTTAGTGACATTATGCACATTTACATCATTATAAAGCATCATCAGTATTCATTTCCCAAACTTTTCATTTCACAGTCCAAAACTTTGTACTCATTAAACACTAACTCCTCATTCTGCTCTTTTTCCATTATCGTACTTTCTGCCATTATTGTACTTTCCGTATCTATCAATTAGACTATTCTTGTCTCAGCTTTACAACTGCATGATTTTTTGGTTTAAGTTGAGGCCTACTATTTTCTGTTTTTCCTTCTGAGGTTATTATTTGATTATTGAGATTAATGTTTCTCTACCAGATCTATGCAAAGAAATGAACTTAATGCAGTTCTCTTCCAGTAAATATTGTACTTTTCTTCTCTATATAATAACCTCTTGGATTCTACTATCAGGTCAGAAAGATAAGAACTACGTGTATTATTTTCACCACTGTATCACCAGATTCAGGTACATTGCTTGTACTTTGTAGAGATTCAGTACATATTTATAGAATAAACAAATGCTGCTGATCTCAGTATTTTCTTTTAAAATTATATAAAATCATGTACTGAGATTTTGAACTATATAAGAGACTAGCTAAATCAGGAACTTTTACTCTTTTTTGAATATCTTTTTGATAATGAGTTATAGTGACAAAATACCAAAATTATGAGGTCATGCATCCAGATAATTTATTTAACTCATTTGTCAACTGTTCATTGAGTACCTGTTATGTTTTCTGTGCTGATTGTGCGATGGTTCATGACATAGATATAATGTTAATCTTGAATTCAGAGAGAGAATCCTAGTAGAGAGCACAAGCTATAAAAAATGTATATTTGCTCTAAATTATGATAAAGAAAATGATAGAATGTTTCCTGAAAGATCAAAGATGGTATGAAAAGCATTATATTGAAGTGAATAGGGCTTTAGGATAAATTTATGTAGAGGTCAAATTCTCGAGGATTTTGCTAATAGAGCTCTTCTATTAAAGATAAAAATAGATGTTTTTTTTCCCTGAGAGTTCCTTGTTTTACCCCTGGAGCTACTTAGGCATAACTTTGTGGAGCAATGCACACCAGCACCAGTAGACTGGTTTCCAAACTTGATTCCTATTCACCAATTTATGTTGAAAAACCCAATCTAATGTTTCATATTTAACGTTGCTGTTTAATAAATGCTAGTTGAATATGACTTTGAGTTGCTTTATGGTGTATTTAATTATTGAAGCCAACATGAATAGTATCTTAAAATTGAATATTATTTTAAATATTGTTCAGCTTGTGGTCACAAAATAAATTACTCAGCAATGGTGGTTACTATCCTGCTTGGGTATAAGTGTTCCTATCTTGGCAACCATATGTGGCCCACTAATGTACTAAAGATGCCCAGAATTCTTGAGGAGGTAGCTTTATAATGCTTGTGTTTTGGTGATAAGAGGTAGATTTTGTTGCCAATACAATCTTTTAACTTAATTTATGTTCATATATCCTGATGGAATAATTTATATTTTAAAGATTTGGTTAATTTGTTCAGCAGTAGTTCACCAAGACATCAGTCAATCAGATATCAAGCAGTTAAGGAACATCTGTGTTGTTTTAGATAATGAATATTTTTTTAATTTTAAAGACAAAAAACAGGAAAATCAAACAAACAATTAAAAAACAACAACAAAAGCAAAATGACAAAAATAACAAAAAACAATGGCAATGTAGGATTTCAAAACAAGGTGATAGGAATTTAACAATGGTTGTTATATTGCGTACTGTTATGCTCAAAGTAATTGCTCAGGCTACAAGATACAGGCATGCAAGACTGATTAAGTATTATCTGAGTTGAAAAGTTGCTTAATTTCTGTCTTCTCACATGTTTTTACACTGCATGCATTTGTGAAAACAACTGGACAAATTTGGTAAGATGCAATGTATTGTCTTTTTATCAATTATTAAAAAATTGTACTTTGACTTTTGATCATGGCTATTTCTGAAGGTGCCGACCTTACATTATTGCTTAATTTAAAACTAATTTGTCATATTTACATGTTGAACCTTTCACACTGTCTTCCTCTAAATGGTCACAATTTAAAGACTGAATAGTTGAGTGAATAAGATAGGTTATTAAGTGGAACAACCTGATTCAACACATTCTGCTGAAAAGCAATTTCATAATATTGCAGTTCATTAAATGATCCTATACAACTTACAATGCAGTTCATTACTCACCCTGTGGAATTGGACTAGTAATAAGCGTGATTTTTATAATAGAGCAAGTTCAGCAGAGCCACCATGCTGTGTTATAGTGACATGTATGTTGTTAAATATCTGGGTGTAGTGTTTGCAGAATAATTCGATATTGAAATTTTAGGCTTACTATTAGCTTAAGTCTCAAATGGTATGCATTAGCAGCAGGAAGTCTTCTTTTCTTTTTCTTGTGTGTTTATTAATGCATTTAACTTTTAAAATATGTTAACCAGGAAAATTGTGCTCTACTTGATCTTGCATTATTTAAGCCCTCTTACATGCTATGATTAGAGATTTGTGGGTGTGTAGTAACAGGCACTGATTTGTATTGCACGACCCGGGTAAATACTGCAGATTTATATGCTCTAAGGCCTGAATTTATCTCACTGACTTCCATGTAGTAAAATGCTACCTCATTTATTGTCCAATAATCTAATCCTTACTAAGTAGCCTATCCTGCTGAATGTACTAATTTCTCACAATAATCTGCAACTACTTAATGATAGGGTAAATTTTCCTGATAGCATCTGCAGATAGTACAAATGTTCCTCTAGTTAAATCTGGTGATTTGAAATATGGGGACTATTAATCCCTCTTGGGAAAAGAATTAATTTTCAGCATTTTAATAGGAAGTGTGTGTAAGTGTACTTTGAGATTTTGAACCATTTTGTTAACTGAGAAAATTTCAGGGTGAATTTGTCCACAGCATAAGTGCATGCATTATTTTCTGAAAATTACATTTCATCCCAGTATTTAGGTTTAAGTGACTTTTTCCCCTAACCTTGCAATGATTTAGAAAAGAGGATTTTATTGTTTTGCTCTTCTGAGTGCATTTTATTCTGAAGTACTGAGTATTTTAATGTGAAAACCATACTAATTCTATTTGTTATTGATACACATAGATTTTGACTACTATGCTTTAGACTGTATTATTTCCTACTAAATTTCTAAATATTTGTTTCAGTAGGGTACTTTTAAGAATAAGATAAAGAAAATATGAAATAGAGTAATTTGAATACAGTTTCACTCCTGCAAGGATTTTTATACTTTGGTACTTTGAGAAAATTCAATAAGAATGTATGCAATGGAAATTTGAAGGTAGTTATAAAAATGGGTAATGTCTCTTTCTAACCATAGGTACCTTTGTGACTTCGCAAAACACTTATAGAGGCTAAAAAACAATGTTCTGTTATAAACCAACAGTCTACTTTTTCTTTGAAATGCTGAAATATGAGAAGGATGATATGTTTCCTATGGTTTTTAATGTGGTATGTTCACCTAAAGGAAAAAAAAATGGTGAAAATAAGAGTTTTATTATAGACAAAACATTTTTATTTTATTTTAAAGAGAAAAATAAAAAACAGGGCTGGGGATTTAGCTTAGTGGCCTAAGAGCCTGCCTGGCAAATGTGAGGTTGTGAGTTCGATCCCCAGTGCCGCCAAAAAAAAAACCCAAAAACAAAAACAAAAAAACCCAGAAAAATCAAGCAGCAAACAAACAAAAAACAACAACAAAAGCAAAACGATGACGATGACAACAACAACAACAACAATGACAAGTATGACAACAACTAAACAATAGTGATGCAGGATTTCAAACCGAGATGTTAGGAACTTAACAATGGTTGTTATATTGCATATTGGTATCTTCAAAATAGTTGCTTAGGTTACCAGATGCAAGCATGTAAAATTGATCAAACAATATAATTTCCCTTTGAGCAGCTTCTTTCCCTTTTACTGCATCTATTGTAACTTTTGGATCTTATTTACTCTTAGATTCTTACACTAGTGAGACAATATGGTGTTCACACATGTGAGTCTGATTTATTTCACTTATGAGTATGGTTTCTACTTGCATCCATTTACCTATAAAAGCCTCAAGTTTATTGTTCAACATTTTATTTTCTATATTTGCCTTAGGAGATACACGGGTTTATCAAGCATTTAATAACGTGAGTCAAATATTTAACAGTTATCGATGATTCTTAATGCTCTGGTGTCATGACCTCTTAAATTACTTTTGTTAAGTTTTACTACACATGACTATGAACTTAAAAACATTTGTAAGTCACACTCAAAAATCTGTCATTTTCCTGAAGGCAAAGAACCTTTGGGATTCCTAATAGCGATTATGATTGACACACATCATGTGCAGAAGGCTCAACCAATCATTTCATAAATGTGGTAGTAAATTTTACCTCTGTTTTACAGATGAGACCAGCTGGGCAGATGGTGGGATTTAACTTTGGTCTATCTTGTCTGAGCCCAGAAGCTCACTGGTTATCCTACACTACAGTTTCAAATTAATGTCCTTGTATCAATATTTTGAGTGCTAGAAAAATATACAGCAGGAAAATATAAATTTAAACAGAGAATGATGTGTTTCTTAACCACGTGTAAGCCATAATGACATTATTTCAATTCCTTTACGGTCGTGGCACTGGAAGAGCTGTTGGAGGAGTTTTAAAGGGCATGCATTGTTTAAACATAATACTTTGTCGTTAAGGCTTTCCCACTAAACTTTGAAGGTGGGATGGGGAGGAAGTTGAGTCAATTCTGTATCGTCAGAGAAATTACTAAGATTTCTAGGAAATATTGAACAGCAGTGTAGATCTAAGATCTGCTCAGCTTTTCACCTTATATGTCACAAGTTTTTGTTATCGCTTTGCTCATCTGCAAAACAAGAAATATAGACAACTGTACTTTTGAATATTCAAAAATGTCAAGTGAGTGTCTTGGAGTTGCTTCATATCTAATGCTTGAACTTTTAAAAAAACTTATTTGGAGAGTTTTTCTTGGTGGTAATTAATATTTCACAAATCAAAGGTCTATTCTGTCATAGCTTTTATTAAGTGTAAGTGGGTTTGCACTATGTATAATCTTTAATTTCTCACCAGCTATTAGATCCTGACACATAGGTACACATAGGTACTCAAGAAATGCTTATTAAATGAATAAATTAAGAAATATATGTATCGATCTTGGGCTTCTCCCCTCCTTTTTGGTATTGCTTTAAGAAGACAGGGCTAAGGGACTATGATGATTTGATGACTAAGGGGACCTGCATCATCTTTTGCTCTTTTGATGGTTTCAAAATTCATTTAATAAACCTTTGGATATTTAATTATTTTTCAAAATGTCATGAAGATCCAAAATTATTCATTTATTTTTCCAAATAATAAAATTTTATTCAGTATATGACAGAAGAGGCAAAGACATTTTTTGAAAAACATTAATATATTAGATTAAAAATAAATTCTGCAGCAAAATCCTGAGTCAGTTTTGAATTTTAATTTCTATTTTCTTTTGGAAACAATTTGGAGTAATGTGATGACATAGGTGCCTATATTGGTAATATTTGCTTAAATTTGATCCTGCTTGAGTTTCATTAAACATTCTTCTTGAGAGCCCTTCTTCATTTCCTTCTTTCTTGCTACATCTCTGACTAGTTTCTACTGAGGTTGCTGCTTACCTGTGATCCAGTCCTTCTTTGCATGCTCATCTGTATGTGCGCCTATGATAGTCTCAGCATGGACTCCACTGTCTGTCATTAAAGAGTTCTGTTAATTCTAATTCTGACATGCTTTTCCTCTTTTTGTCTTCCACTCTCTTTTATGTCCCTGTACTACTTTACAATGTCATTATGTTTGGTTTATAAAATTGTTGTTTTTCTGGAATCCATTATATTCTTCCTTTATTATACTCTAACATCTTCCCTCATTCACTGACAGTCCCGTCAGTACCACAGTACAGAAGGTCCCTGATTTACGGAATTCCCTTCTGGGAGAATGTTCCTAAGTCAAATTCATTCCTAAGTCTGACAAAGTGAGTCTTACACACCTCGTTACAAATACACAATGTGTATTTCTTTGTGCTTCCTAGCAGTCCCCTTCACATCACCACTGCTTTTCCTTTTGCTTCCAGACATCCTTGCCTCTGATTGGGCACTGGGCTACCGTGCACTATCACTGTACAGTGAGCACGCAGCAGCATAACTGTGACCATGTCCAGCAGACACATGAGATACTGAACCATTTTTTTGGTTCATATATAGGTTTCCTTTCCTTTCCTTCTTTATAAATCTTTGTAAAGTTGTAGGATAGTTTCTTAGAGGTCATTAGTCTACTCTTCCATTCTAAGCAGAAATTGTCTTTGTAATGTTCTAATAGTGTTCCTGGTAAAATCATTGATTTATTCATTCAACAAATATTAATTGATTATTTACCAAGAACCAGATATACTTCCAGTCATTTTGAACACAGCAATAAAGGAAAGCAGCTACCTCTTTCACCGAACTTGCTTCCTAGTGAAAAGATATAAACTATAGGCCAGGCCTGGTGGCGCATGCCTGTAATCCCAGCACTTGGTAGGCTGAGGCGGGAGGATCGTTGTGAGTTCGAGACCAGCCTGGGCTACAAACTGAGCTCAAGGCCAGTGTGAATGGCATAGCGGACCCTGTCTCAAAAAGACAAGGGCTGAGGATTTAGCTCAGTGGCCTAAGTGCGAGGTCATGAGTTCAATCCCTAGTGCCACAAAGAAAAAAAAAAAGATATAAACTATAAAAACAATACATATAAAAATGGTAAGAGATAAAGGTTCAGAATAGAAGTGGACCAGATGCGATGGTGAATGCTTGTAATCCTAGCACTTGGGAGGCTGAAGCAGCTGTGTCACCATGAGTTTGAGGCCAGACTAGACTACATAGTGAGTTCAAGGTCAGGCCAGCCTGGACTACCTAGTGAGATCCTGTGTCAAAAACAAAAAACAAAAACAAACAAACAAAAACAAACAAACAGAAATAACAGAAGTAAAATAAAGGAATGTGTTGATTTTACATAAGGTGATAAGGGACTGTCCAAATGAGCTGAAGGTGTAGGCTATGTAAAGAACATTACATAGAGGTCAGCAGGTATAATGCCAACCTTCCTGGGGATCATGTGTTGAGTGTGCCTTAGGAATAGCAAAAAATCACCATGCCTGAAGCAGAAAGAACAAAGGAGGACAATACTAGAAGAGGTGGCCAGGTCAAGAATCACATGGGGCAGGTCTTCATCACCTTTCCCTGTAATGTCTGTCCTGCTTCGTGAGAAAGACCTTCTTTCCACCACTCATTTGAGAGAATATGTATTGTCTACATAGTCTTGTGAGGTAAGGAATATTGTGCTAAGTTTATAGACCATAATTTAAGTAACTTAAAATGAGCACTTGTGATGGGCTGCGATTCTCTGTCCTTTTGCTTTTCAAGTAGATATTTAGGATGTTGATAGGATTTATTGGAGCGCTGTGATAGAGCTGGGTGGGGTCCCGAATTTGGTGACTTTCATTTACATGACTATCAGTGCTTGCGTTTGATATTTTGAAATTGACACATCATTAGCAGTTTGCTAAGTAAAATATGTGAAAACTTTGGGTGGCTCCATCTATATAGAGTGATTTCCCTTTCTCTTCCAACCTTTGTTAGACCTCAGTAGCAAACCAAACATACAATGCTGAATTGAATATAAATCCTGTCACACAGTTTCTATGACTTGCAAGCCCATTTTCTTCTCAATTTTAAGTACCTGTGTTATAACATGATAGTTATTTTAAAAATGAAGCATTCGTGTGTTAATAAATTTCATATCGTAAGATACATCTAATATTCACATGAGTTAATGGGATCTCTGACTAGTGACAGTTTTCTTCTTTTTACCAGCAGAGGGCGTGCTTCACAACACTGTTTGACTATCAACATAAAAAGCTCTGATGAATTACGAAGATTTAGAGAAAACAAAACCAAACAAAAACGACCCTTAAACCTTCAAAAATGCTAAACTTTCGAATCTTATGTGTATGGTTTACAGCTCAAAAGCATCACCAAATTTAAGGAATTTATTTAATCAATGTTCCTTTTATCAGGTTAGATTTTATGTTGTTCAAATAAGATAAGAGAGATTGAGAGTAGTTTTTATAAAATGAGAAGAAATAAAAAGTACAATAAATCCTTGCCAAATCTTCATTATATTTTGTGAAAAGAAGAAAACATATTTATTTGTTGTAGTAGTTCCTGGTAAGAAAATAATGAAATTCAAATTTTAGTAAATAGATGATTTGAGGGTAGATTATACAAGGCTTGTTCATTTTGCAGTAACTTCTTTTTCAGACACTGACTTCCATTGGGAAGTGCATATATCAGAAAATGCATCAAATTTGAATTGGGCAACTTTTTATTTATACAACCTAGGGTGACTGATATGTCTACAGCACACTTTGCTCATGTATTTTATAAAATATTTGTAGGAATACTGTTTGGCATATTTGTGTGGATTAATGGAACAGAAAGGGAACTTGAATTCTAGTCTGACCCTGTAGTTAGCCAGTGACCATCTCTGGATCTCTGTTTTATGCTTTTAGAACAGTTTGACTAGATTTTCTATAACATATGGTTGCTATGTAGTTCTTGAAAGCACTTTCATATTAAAATTTCATGTTGAAATGGTCAGTCAACAAGAAAGTGATATGGAAATACAACTGAAGGATACCACAAGTATTTCCTATATTGCAAAATAAATTATAATTTATGCAAATTTTTGAGAACATCTGTTTCAGCCGCCACAGTAATCTACATATAATATATGATTAAAAAGAAGGAAGAAACAAAGCAAAAGTTGAGCAATATGAATAAAACTAGAACGTTTTTTCTCATATATATAAGGTACACGACATGGTGTTTTGGCATACATGCATATAGTGAAATGATTATTATAGTCAAGCAAATTAATACAACTATCACCTCACAAAATTATCTTTTTTGTGATAAGAGTACCAAACTACTCTTTTAGGGATGTCCAGTACGTGATGCAACAATAGTTATAATCTTCCTGCTGTACATTATGTGTCCAGAATTGCTCATCGTGTGGAACTGTGACCTTCTATTCTTTGATCTTCATCTCCCCGTGTAGCATAACCCCTTCTCCCTCCTTCTTGTAAGCAGCATTCTACTACTTTGTTTCTATTTGTTTGACTTTTTAAAAAATTAAAGAAATAAGTGAGATCAATAGTATTTTTCATTGTGTGTCTGGTTTATTTCATTTAGTATACTATTCTCTAGTTTCATCTATGTCATTTAAATAACAGGGTTTCCTTATTTTTTAAGACTAAATGATATTCCTTATCCATTCACCCATCAATGGACTTGTTTCCATATCTTGGCTATTGTGAGTACATAATGCTACAGTGAAAATGGGAATGCAGCTATCTGCAAGTGGTACTGATTCCATTTCCTTTTTGTATGTATCCTGAAAAAGAAATCTTGTATTGTGCAAGGTGTGATCAAAATGTGGGGTGAATGTTTAAATTTAAAAACTTGTTATTTACATAAAAGACACATTGCCATTAATTTCCCTCATAACACTTCTTCTGCTTCAAATGCATTTACTTATCCCATGTTCTTGCTATTTTCTGAAGCACTTCTGGAGGTCCTCTTTAATGAGTGTTTTTACTAGGTGTGATCAAATATATAGTGAATGCTGCTGCTGAGTGCCATCTAACAGAAACTCAGGTTTGTGCAAATGTTATGATACATCCTCATCCATCTTACTCACCAGATGTGGTACTGTGTAACTTCTGGTTCTTCCCTGAACTAAAAATGACTGGGAAAAACATTTTAAGTGGATTCAAGACATCAAGGCAGCCATGACAGAGCAGCTAAAGATACTCCACAAGAACAGTAAGTGTGTCCAAAGTGAAGTGAGGGTGATAGAAATTGATGAAATGAGATTCTGAGCTTGGAAATTTTAGGAGGGGGAAGATGGGAAGCTATAATGAGAATCAAGGACAGCACTTACCTTACTTTCTGATTCAGTTTACAAAGGTTGTAAGAGAAAGTCATCACTTGAGAGAGATACAAAGGAGGCAGGATACCAAGGAGTAACTCAGATTTCTTTTAGAGAAAGAAAGCAAAGGTTACGAGAAGGCTACTTTCATACTGCAAGAAGAAACTAAAGAATGTCTTTTATAATTAAAGTATATGCCTCATATAAATTGCCCCTTTTATTACAAAAGATAAAATCTACAAATATTTACTGAATACTTGCAATATGAAAAGTACTACCTTCTAGTTTTTATGCACATAAAACAAAGCACAACCCACAGTAAGGGTTAATTGCAGTGACCTGCCATCTCACCTAATCAACGCAGTACTTGACCATCTTTCCCATTGGCTGAACAAGGGGGACAAACTATATTGTTTTTCAAGAAAGGGAGGGATAAGAAAACTGAAGAGGCTCTGGGCTGCTAATAATCCATTTGTCTTTGTTTTTTGGCAAACAGTGTTTTATTTATACTATCAAGAGATCTTTTGATTCCAGATTTTATTTGTATTAAATCCTATTTTATAACAACACTAAGAGCAGCTAATTAATGCTTCTCATAGTTTCTTCTAATTTAGATCTGTATGCTTACATAGTTTTTAATTAGCTCAGACCAGATAACAGGAATAGCTATGTATCATTGTTTAGTGGATAAAAGGTCAGTTCAAAACATTTATTTTAAAAATGAAAAGGTACAGAAAAGTTTAGCAATTTGAGTAACTTTATACTAGTTCAAGATGACAACAGAACCTCAAAGAAAATCTCAAGGTCAATATTTTTGCTACATGTAATATTCTTTCCCTGCCTTTTATAATTTAAATAGAATATTTGAAGTTTGCAGTGATATCAATAGGCAGAGGGAAGAGATCATTGGACAATTATAGTGAACTTTAGACTTTTATTTTCATATATACTTTTTTATTATCAATACTTCAGAAGTTCTTCCTATGTCCCTTTTCCAAATGTAATCACTATTCCAAATTCTATCATTATTGATTCATTCTACTTCTGCTTGTGACCTTTACATATATTGAATCATAGCATATGATCTTCTTTCAGTTTGACTTATTTCGTATATAATTATGTTAACTAGAGTCACTGTTTTCATATGTAAGGTGTCTTACTTTTCTCTCTTTGCTGAGACAAAATATCCAACACTCAGTGTTAAAAGGGGAAAGATTTATTTAGCTCACAGTTTGTAAAGGTTTCAGTCTGTAGTCTGCTGGCTCCAAGGCAGAGAGAGAACAGTTCATGGCACCCATGAGAAAGCAAAAGCAAAAGCAAAAGCAAAAGCAAAAGCAAAAGCAAAAGCAAAAGCAAAAGCAAAAGCAAAAGCAAAAGCAAAAGCAAAAGCAAAAGCAAAAGCAAAAAA
>RJWT010033579.1:0-13888 GCA_004365215.1 Cuniculus paca
ACATGGAGGGGGAAGTGCTTGCTTGTCAGGGCAGTTGCCGCCCTCCCTGGACATTGTCAATGATGCTCATGTGCCAAATACACATCTCTTTACAAAACAAACAACATCTTTTAAAGAACAATTTTGGAAACATCACAGTATACAGAATGATGTATCTAGGGAGTCTCTTGTTTTTTGGTGATTGACAATGGGACTATTTATGACTAGGTTTGGGAGGCCTGGGATTTTTTCCCCACATTACTGCACTAATGTGGATAAAGATGCAGCAGTGCTGGGAAATAACTATTCACTCTCTATTGTGTTCATCCTCCCCTTCTGTCCTAGAACCAAGCAAAAACAGAAGTGGCCTGTGTTCTTTTACTTTGCATTTGATCTAATACTTTTTGAGCTCTTAAAGGAAATGGTTAAGATCCACAGTTAATGCGCTCCTGTATAAGTTTAGGTTTGTGTAAAATACTTTTTCATGGTTTTTTTTAATAATAGTTTTTGGAGCAAGGTCTCTCTTGTCTCAGCTGGCCTGACACTTATGACCCTATTCTCTCAGAATCAAGAGAACCAGAGTTACCAGCTGCACATTGCTCTGGGAGACATCATAGGACGTTAATGCACTCACATCAGGAGGCCATGTGTGTCAGGTTTAGATAAAAATGTTTTACTTAATGTATGCAAATCACACTTAATGCAAAGAATTCAATGCATTTTTCATAACATTTGTTCCGCCTCCCCTCTATTTGCTTTAAGTGAATGTATTCTACAATCATGGTTAAAAAGCATAAAAATTTACACCACAAGGATTTATAGCCAGGAATGGTGGTGCTTGCCTATAATTCCAGCCCATGAGAGGTTGAGATAGGATGATTGTCATGAGTTCGAGGGCATCCTGGGCTACATAAATAAGTTCAAGGCCAGCCTGCACTACTAGTGAGATCTTGTCTCAAAAGAAAAGAGACAGGGAAAGAAAGAGAGAGAGCAAAAGAAAGAGAGGACAGAGACAGAAACAGAGAGAGAGAGACAGAGAAAGAGAGAGAGACAGAGACAGAGAGAATGGCAGGTGAAGTTAGATGTAGAGGCTGGAATGATATATCTATGAGCCAGGGAATACCATGGATTGTCCAAAATAACAACAAGTAAAGAGCAAAACACAAGATTCTCTCAAAAGGTATCAAGCTGGCTGACCACTTGATGTCATACTTGTAGCCTCCAGGACTTAAACATAACACATTCCTGATGTCTTGAGCCACCTGGCTTGTGGTACTTTATTATGACCATGGGAAACTAACAGATGTACTTACACAAGGCTTTGAGATGGAGGGTTACATACAGATTGATGAACTCATACATTCAAATCCATACACTGGTGTTTTTTTCAACACCTTCTGTTACTTTGGGTATCATGCAGAAGGAAAATGCTGAAAGGAACTAATCCACAACGCACTGCCACTGAGTACAGAGCAGAAGCAGCCACAGTAGTATGTGGAATAAACATCAATCCTGAAATCAAAATCAGAAAAGAAAATAAGATTTTGTGTATTTTTTTACAGGCTATCCTATAACTAGATTTATAATTTACACTACTTAAAAACCTCTTTGGGCTGGGCATGGTGAAGCAGGCCTGTAATCTCAGCACTGGGGAGGCTGGGGAAGGACTGCTGTGTGTTCAAGGCCTGCCTGGGCTACACAGTTATTTCAGGGTCACCTGAACCACCAAATGAAACCACCCCCCTCAAAAGCTCTCTTTGGTGTACCATGTGGGCAATAAGATAAGTGAGGATTGGGACCTGGAATCTTATTATCCTCTTTACAATAGTTCAAAATGGGTGGCAGGCACCCCACATTACAGGAAGGTATTTATTTATTTGTTTATTTATTTATTTTGTACCAGGGATTGAACTTGACCTCACACTTGCCAGGAAACTTTATTAGAATCCTGCTGAAGTAATTTTAATCTAGCACCTCTACTGAAACCCACGATGAGAGTAAAACTACGAAGTCATATTTACAGTTAAGGGCAGCCACGGGGTCCTGACTCTGGTCTAGACTACAGTTTACAGAACCAAATACCTCTACCCAGGGCCTAACCTGGATTTTATTAATTGGAGAAGAATGGAGTGATTAAAGATGAGTGACTGTGAGAATGGCGGGAATTACATGAGTACTGAGAGAGTACTGAGAGCTAACCTATCTAGGAGGCCAGAAGTCCTGTGCAATATGCAGAGAGAGGGATATGTGGAAAGACCAACCTACGTAACACAACTGAGGTAGCATTTAGTGTTCAGGGGCTGTTGTTTCAGTTTCTGATGTGTAAGCTTTTCCACCCTGGAGAATCATAGCCACTTATCTCAAGGCTCAATCCCAGTTGACAGTCCTAGAGTACTGGCTCTGCCTTCTTGCTGGGCTCAACCATTTAGAGGGAGACCATAAGGTGGAGAAACAGGACTGAGGCTTGGCTTTAAAGATTATCCATCAGTACTTTGTCTAGCCCTATTTTCATTGCTTAGAGCCAATTAAAGAGAAAAGGAAGTAGTTTAGCCAGCTCTCTACATATTAGTATATGGAGATAGGACCAGGTTTAGCTAACGTGGAGGTAACTGTTCTTTATTTAAGGAGAGCCATCTTGGTGGTCCTCTACTAAGTCATCAGAGGTCTTTTAAGAGACTGGAATGGCAAAGGTAGTTTTGTATCTAAGTACTAAGGACTGATGTGGAAGAGATGTGCTGCAGATGTGCCAGTCATTTCTTCATGAGATCTGAAGTGGGGATAATAGTGACAGAACGATGGCAGTGAATGACAGATCAAGGGGAGGGCGATGTAAGTCCTTAACAGTTTCCACATTTGAGAGCCCAAACCCATGACACTTCCACTACATTCTCCTTCACAGTCGCATAGCCATTTTAACTTATTTGGGGGGATTGGGAGACAGTGTTTCACTATGTAGTTCAGCTACCCCTGCACTTGCCGTGTAGCCCAGGCTGTCCTTGAACTCTTGGCAGTCCTCCTGCCTCTGTCTCACAGGTGCTGGGACTGCACATGTGCACCACCCAGTAGTTTCAGGATTATGGTTTTCAAGTGGCTTTTCTGAATCTCCCAGCCTAGAGGTTTTTGAATGCACAAAATGAACATGGCAAGACTTGAGCCTGCAAGACTTCCAAGAAATTCTGTGCTTGGGCCATATCCTCAGCTCTTTCTTTGCAAAAGAGTACCTCCCTCCACTACTAAGGGAACTTAGGTAAAATAGTTGGGAAAGCCTAACACTGGTGCTACAGAGACAAACATGGAGCTTACTGGAGGTGATGTAACATGGGTTGGTGGTGGATGGATACAGTGACTACCTACTGGAAATAGCTGCTGAGAGGAGGACTTTGTAAGTGAACCAGATAAACAAGGTGTTCTTAAGCACTATGAAGAAGCTGTGAGACTTCAGGACGTGCTCACAGCCCTGCCTGGTCACTGTAGCTGGAGTAGAGTGTGAAAAAGTAAAAGGCAGGGTAGACTGAACCTTGAAGGACCTTAAGAACAGCAGTAAAACCTGAAAGCCCTACACACAGAGGATGTGTGAAGTGGTTTTTATTGTTTTTGCATTGGAGAGCAATGAAGTGGAATCCAGTTGGATTTTCTGCATTAATCATGGCTTTCTTGTCCTGTGCCAAAACAGCTGTTGTATTTTCCTGTACTTTGCAGAGGTTGCCCATTCTGGTGCCCGTGGGCTGGAAAGTGCATATGAGTGAGGAGGCCCGGTATGTTGCCCTTGGAATTGTTGGCATCTGAAAGTACTCACTGACTTTAGAAGGTGTATCTGCATTCTGATTCAATCCAAATGCTTCAGTTTTGCAGTCTCAGCATCAAATTTCTTGAAGATTGATGTGGAGTTGTTAGCTAATGTGGAGGTAATTGTTCTTTATTTAAGGAAAGCCATCTTGGTGGTCCTTTACTAAGTCATCAGAGGCCTTTTAAGAGACTGGTCTTTCCATTACATTCACTTCTTGTGGGGGATTGAGACAGGATCTTGCTTTGTAGTTCAGTCTGGCCCTGAACTCTATGCAGTCCAGGCTAGCCTCGAACATATGATCTTCCTGCCTTACCCTCCCAAGTGCTGGGGATCACATGTGCACATCACCACACCCAACTCTATCATTTCTTTTTGTCATACCGAACATTTGTTAGAACAATGCATATCTAAGATACACAATAAGAATGAGGACCAAAATAGCCACAAATCTGTGAGGATGGAAATGTGGAATCTGTCTTCTCATATTTTTTATGTGCCATGAGTAATATTTATCTTCTGTTTTTCAGGTTGTCATGTAGCCAATAAGGAACTCAAGGCAATGTTCTATATCTGTAGTAGTTCATGACTGATGTTTTAAAAATGATGTTCACATTATACTACAGTATGATTTCTATCAATAAACTGGGTGTGGTGGCATGTGCCTATAATTGTCAGTGGCTCTGGGAGGCTGAGACAGGAGGATCAGGAGTCCAGGCCCAGCCTAGGTAATTTAGTGACTCAACAAGATGCTGTATCAAAATAAACACTTAAGAAAGGGCTGGGGATGTGGCTTGGGGCAAGACCCTGGATTCAGTCTTGACTGCTACACACATTGTTATCATCCTAGAATTCTTACAGGAATTTTACTTCACCTCTCAGACAAGAATAAAATTGTTAAACATGCCAGGCAGAGCTCCACTCCTCTACTTGAGGCTGTCTGTAACACCTTGTATCTGATAGTAGAGGGCCCTCTTGCTAAGACAGCCCAGACTGAAACTCTGTGCCTCTAAAGTGCTAGAAAAATGCAGGATTCACTTGACTGGTCTTCATCTTTTCAAACTGATGAAAAGTGTCTTATTGTACTTGAAATTTGTGGGTTGTACTCTGCTCTTATTTATTGATTCCCTTTTCTTCACAGTGTATCTTTCAGACCATTGGTGCAACTTTTGCAGCCATGCTTGGAGCTGGAATGCTGGTACAATCCATGCCATATGAGCACTGTCTGGGCCAAAAACATTTTGCCAGGTTGCTCCATTCTGGTACATTCTAAACTGCCATGAGACAGCTTTCAGAATTGCCCATTTTAAGTGACTCTGGACAAGTGTGTACACAGTTTTCCACAGTGGTTGCTAGTCATATTATTGTCAGAGACTTACCTTGAAAGGGTGATTCTAAGACCATACGCATCCTGACAATAGAGCTTGTCTCCTTGAAATGGTGTCAAGTAAGTAGAAATTGACCAGAGTATATTTTGTCTGATACCAGGAGGATGTCAGATCTGAAACATGTCACTTGAGAGTCGAGTTTGTCTGCTGTTTCCAGAAAAGGAAAAAACTCTAGAGCAAGTTGCTAAAAACTTGTTTGCAATTGCAAAATTCATGGAAATCCCAATAGCAACATCATATGTAGAATTCCTTTTTGCAATATCTTTCTTAGAGTAACATGTATTTTTAAGTTAACCATCCTCGTGGAGTAGAAGAAATCAGAAAGTTGAGAAACATAAATAGGAAAAAAAGAAAATTCCCAACCCAACAGAATAAGGGAAACCAAACAAATAAAGAAAAGGAGCAAAATGCCCCTAGTGTCCACGGTTCTGTGGCAGTGTCCAAGTCGGATCCCAGGAGAGTGCTGTGTAATCCTGCCATGTTTGCTGTACGATTTGTGCTGGGTATGGAGCTGATTTTGGCCCCCAGATGTGAGGGCTGGGACTGGTCTTAAGCTGACAGTGTTCCCCAGTCCACTTCTCCTTACTGTGCATCTGTTATGCTCTCCCAGTTGCCATGTGCCCTCGGGTAGTGAGGGCCCAGGCCTGTGTACAGTGGGCTCCTTCCAGGCCTTGCCCAGCATCCTCTGTTCCACAAAGCTGACTCCTGGTCCACACTGGTCATTGGGCAGGGGAGTGCCTTTGTTCCACTGCAGGCCAAGGCCTCTTGCCTGCTTGTGTCACTGGGCCAAGGTCTCTCTGCTGGTCTCAGAGCAGGGGCAGGCTCCCAATCCATCTAGGGTAGGATTGGTATTTAGTGGCCACTAGAGTGGAGTATAGGTGGCCCAGGCTCTTACCTCTCAGCAGAATTCCCCCTAGTCTGCTGCCACCTGCCAGAGTGTGCTGTGACTACTACATGGCTATTCCCTCCTTCCCCTCTGGGCCTTTGGCAGTGAGGCATGAAGTGACCTGGGACTGTTCTGCTGCTGGAGTTCACCCCACAGTGGCAGCCCTGCCTGCCCGCCTCTGTTCTGTGATTCCGTGTGCCAGAGCACAGCGCGGGTTCACCTCACTCATGCACCAACCCCTCGCTCACCTGCCACTGGCTCCTAATCTCACTGCAGCTTCTGACTCTGCTGCTTGCTGGCCAGGCCCAACTGTGACATGCACTGCATGGGGCTGCTGGCTCCCATCCTCATGAAGTACAGTGGACCTTGTTACTTCTCTAGAAATGTCACTCTTGCACTAGAGATGCACTCATACCAAAGATTCAGGATGAAGGGAGCGCTCTGTTTGTGAGAACTGTGTTTAAGAGAGCTGCTGAGCACTGAAAGTGCATTATCTAAATGTTTTTTCCTAGTAGTTTATTTACTTTTGCTAATTGGTGGTTTTTCCACTGTAATTTTTATGAAGAAGTCTAAAGAATGTGACAACTTTCCCGATAAATATGGGGGAAAGTTTCTGAAGTCCTATGGTGCTTTTATTCTTTGATTTTGATTGGTTTAAGTCTCTTTTCTACTGTTTGATTGCAATATGTGAGAAGATAGGAACAGCACTTTTTTTTTTTTGTGGCACCGGGGATTGAACTCACGACCTTGTGCTTGCTAGGCAGGCGCTTAGGCCACTGAGCTAAATCCCCAGCCCAGGAACAGCACTTTTGAAAAAAAGTAGGGGGACATTAAGGTAGCCATTGTTGGTTTCCTGTTGTCTGATTTGATGGCCTATAATGCTTTCACTCTTTTATCTGGTTTTACATTATTTTGTTTTGTGTGAGTTTATTGTCTGTGAATGTATGAACAACCATTTTAAAGAAGGCAAGAGACACTAGGGTAACCATTGTTAATCTCGTTATGTCTTGAAGACCTGTATTGCTTGCAGTGTTCTGTTCTGAAATGCTATGTTGACTCTATTCTGTTTTGTTTTGTTTTGTTTTGTTCTCTTTAAAATGAAAATAAAAAACATGACAACTAAAGTTGACTTTATGAGCTGTGATGCTATTCCCTATCACACAAAGAAACAACAGCATTGGTTAGGAGCCTCTGTGTTTCCAGGTTACCATCATTTGTTCTTCGTCTCATTTTACTTTATCCTCTGTTGGCAGCAGAAGCTTTGACCTTGGACTTTTTCAAGCATTTTTAGCCTTATATGTGGATACTTATGTGTTGTAAATACATGAAATTAGTTTTTTAAAATGTAGTTTAGTGTGTTAAAACCCTTTGACTAGGAACATGTTGATATTGCCATGCAAAATTTAGGTGGCCACAGATTTGGTTATGAAATGCAGAGTGCACTATCATCAAAAGGGAAAGTTTTAGGGTCACATTGCATAGTGCTACAGTGCAGCAGGTTAAGGGGTCATGTTTTGGAGGCACTGGGCTCTCTTCGGTGGTTACTTCTGAATGCTTGCCAAGCATGCACCCTTTCCCATGGGTGATGGGTGCAGTGGTGGTGCCTCTCACTATATTGGGTGGCCCTCTCCTCACCAGAGCCATGTGTCACATGGCTGGCATCATGAGCAGTTTGTGCTCCATGGCCATGTGTGCACCCAGTGAGAAGTATTCTGAACATGGGGTCAACCATGAGTGTGGGCCTGGGTCTCATCTTTGCCACCTCACTGGGTAAGCTGCTGTGCTTTTGACACTTAGTCACTGATTTCCTGTGACCTAAGTTCCTAGATATACTGTAATTCCTTAAGAGTCATGTTTAAACTTGTCTAAAAGAGGGACACCAGTTTGATTGACTTGTTATTTGACCTCTTATAAATACTGACATATGGCCAGTTGTCACTGGTTTTAAAGATGCATCTAAAGTGGTCTGAAGAATACAGGCATTGCTGTGGTACAAGAACCCTCCTGTAGGTCCAGAGATTCAGCTCAGTGGCACAAGGACCAGCCTAGAAAGTGTGGGGTCAGCCGGGCATGGTGGCTCACGCCTGTAATCCCAGCACTCGGGAGGCTGAGACAGGTGGATCGTTGTGAGTTCGAGACCAGCCTGGGATACAGAGTGAGCTCAAGGCCAGCCTGAATGGCATAGTGAGACCCTGTCTCAAAAAAAAAAAAAAAAGAAAGTGTGGGGTCAAGTTCAATCCCTAGTATGAAAAGAAAAAAAGCTTCCTGTAATTTGGGATGGCTGCACCCACTTTGAATGATTGTAAATAAGAAAATAAGATTGTAGACCCCAATCCTCACATGTCTATTGTCTGCATGGTACACCAAAGAGAGTTTCTAAAGGCTCCTTAGGGAGGAGTGGTTTGAAACAAGGTTTCACTAGGTAATTCAGCCAGGCCCTGCACTATGTAACCCAGGCTGACCTTGAACTCACAGCAATTCTCCGGCCTTAGCCTTCCCTGTGCTGAGTTACAGGCTTGCTTCCGCATCCCCAGCCCTAAGAGGCTTGTAAGTAGTTTAAATTATAAGTCTAGATATAGGAGAGTATTTTTTTAAAAAGACAGACTCTTGTATTTTTCCTGATTTCAATTTCAGGATTGATGTATATTCCACTAGAAATAATCTCTCAGGTAAAACAGGAAATGATAAAGATAATGAAAGAAATGCTAAACACATCTCAAGAAGATACAGTTAAAAAAATAGAGGACCACTGCAAAAGGATGGAAACCTTGAAAGAACAATACAAGAAAAAATAAGAATGCATGAAACACATTCAAAGAGACATCCAAGAAATCGAAAATGCCATTAAAAGCTGGCAAAGCCACCACAATGAATGTGAAGGTAGACTTTCAAGATAGCAACTAGTGAGCAAGAACAGAAAGATCTTTTAAAAATAACAAGGAATCAGGGAATAAAAATTCAACAGTTATAAGATGATGCCAAGAAAAACAGTGTAAGATTGATAGGTGTAAATGAAAAAGGAGACAACATAAAAAGACTATTTATAGAAGTAATAACCAAAAATTTCCCAAACATGGGAAAGGAAACCAACATAAAGATAAGTGAAGCATATACAACTCCAGTTAGCCACCACCAAAATAAATCAACACCCAGACATATAATAGTCAACATCCCAGAATTCAACATAAGAACAGAATATTAAAAGCTGTTAAAGAAGCAAAGCTGCTCTGGGCCCAGCTTGAGTTGAAGGTGTACACAGTGAATTTCACCTAGGTGTGCAGCTTGGGACCTCACCAGCAGACCAGTAGGGACCTGCGCCCATTTCACCATCAGCCCAGGCCATTCAAAGCATTGCAGGGGTCCTGCCTGGGCTCTGCCCATTCACCCCATTTCAGCGGAGGAGCTACTGCTCTGGGCCCGGCATGACTTGATGGATGCACAGTGAATTTCACCTAGCTATGCAGCCTGGGACCTCGCCAACAGACTGGTAGGGACCTGTGCCAATTCCATCGTCAGCCCAGGATATCTGGAGCTTTCCCTGGGGTCTGACCTGGGCTCTGCCCAGACACTGCCCAGCAACACAACAGCCACAGTGGTAGTCTTGGCTGGAGCTGAAGGTCTGCACTGTGAGTTCCACCTAGCCTTGGAGCCTCAACCATGCACGCTGGATTCACCTGCCACAGTGGAATACAGGAAAATGACAAAATAAAAGAGCAAAATGCAATCTTGTACCTCCAGTCTTTCCCAAACAAGCCAAAGAGACATGGACATAGAAGAAAGTATAAGCCACACACCTGAAACTTCTGAAATGATAGCAACTGAAGAAAACTCCATGAAGCTTTAAAGGAACTGAGATTAGAAATGATTTCTCAGGTAAAACAAGATATGATAAATGTAATGAAAGAAATGCTAAGCACATCTAAAGAAGATATAGTTGGAAAAATAGAGGAACACTACAAAAGGATGGAAACCTTGAATGAACAATACAAGAAAGAATTAGAATGCATGAAACAGATCCAAAGAGATATCCAGGAAATCCAGAATGCCATAGAAAGCTGGCAAAGTCGCCTCAATGAATGTGAAAATAGACTTTCAGACCTCAAAGACATGATTGCAGCTAGTGAGGAAGAAAGGAAACATCTTTTAAAAATAACAAGGAATCAGGAAATAGCAATTCAGCAGTTGCAAGATGACGCAATGAAAAACAATATAAGACTGATAGGTGTAAATGAAAAAGAAGGAGAAAACACAAATGATATAAAATCACTATTTAAAGAAGTAATAGCTCAAAATTTCCCAAACATGGGAAAGGAAACTGACATACAGATAAGTGAAGCATACAGAACTCCAACTAGCCATAACCAAAATAAATCAACACCCAGACATATAATTATCAGCATTCCAGAAATTCACCATAAGAACAGAATATTAAAAACTGTGAGAGAAAAGAAGCAAATCACCTATAAAGGAAAGCCCATCAGAATCACAGCAGACTTCTCAACACAAACAATGAAGTCAAGAAGAGCATGGAGTGAAGTATTTCAAGTCCTAAAGGAAAACAACTTCCAACCCAGACTGATGTACCCTGCAAAACTATCCTTCAAAATTGATGGAGGAATAAGATACTTCCATGACAAAGAGCAGTTGAAGAACTTCATGACCACCAAACCAACCCTGCAAAGAATACTGAAAGATACTCTAGATAGACATGAAAATAGCTATGTCAAAGAAGAAGAAGAACACCAAGCAGGGCAAACAATTAAGTAGAGGGAAAAGGTAAAGAAACCACCACAGAAAGAAAACATGACTAAAACAAGCCAGTATATATCAGTTATAACCATTAATGTAAATGGCCTCAATTCACCAATCAAAAGAAACAGACTGGCAGAATGGATCAAGAAACAACATCCAACCATATGCTGTCTACAAGAAACCCATCTAACCCAAAAGGAAGTTCATAGAATGAAAGTCAAAGGATGGAAAACAATAATCCATGCAACAGGAACTCCCCCCCAAAAAAGCAGGGGTAGCTATTCTGTTCACAGACAATGTGAACTTCAAACAAATAATGGTCAAAAGAGATAAAGAAGGTCACTACTTACTGGTTAGAGGAAAACTCCAAGAGGAAGAAATAACAATCTTAAATATATATGCACCAAATATGGGAGCACCCAACTATATAAAATAAATATTAATAGAAATGAAAAATCAAATAAGCAATAACAATTATAACAGGAGGCCTCAACACACACTTGACACAAAGAGACAGATCCACTAGACAGAAAATCAGCAAAGAAATAACAGAACTGAATCAAACCTGTGAACAAATGGACCTGGTAGATGTGTACACAGTTTTCTACCCAACAACATCAGAGTACACATTCTTCTAGGCTTCACATGGTACATTCTCTAGAATAGACCATATACTAGCCTATAGAACATGCCTAAGTAAATGCAAAGGAATCAAAATTGTCCCATGCATACTCTGTGATCACAGTGCCATCAAACTGGAAATTAATGACAAAAGAAATTGCAAAAACTTTGTAAACACATGGAAATTAAATAATACACTCCTGAACAATCAGTGGGTCACAGAGGAAATTAAAGAAGAGATTAAACAGTATCTACAAGCAAATGAAAACACAAATACTTCTTACTGGAATCTGTGGGATGCAATGAAAGCAGTCCTCAGAGGGAAATTTATTGCAGTGAATTCCCACATCAGGAAAATGGAACAAACACAAATAATCTGATGTTATACCTCAAACATCTAGCAAAAGAAGAGCAAGCCCAACCCAAAGCCAAGAGAAGGGAGGAAATTATAAAGATCAGAGCAGGAATTAATGCAATTGAGACTAAGAAAACAATACAAAGAATCAACAAATCAAAGAGCTAGTTCTTTGAAAGAATAAATAAAATTGATAAGCCCCTAGCCAACCTTATTTAAAAAAGGAAAGAAAAAACTCAAATCCATGCAATAAGGAATGAAATGGGTGAAATCACTACAGACCTGGTGGAAATACAGAAAATCAATACCTACTTCAAAAATCTTTACTCTCATAGGTTCAATAACACGGAAGAAATGGACAGATTTCTAGAAACACATCAATTACCAAAACTAGATCAAGAAGAGGTAAAACTACTGAATAACCCAATTTCAGTTAAGGAAATTGAAAATGTAATTAGAACCTTACCAACCAAGAAAAGTCCAGGTCCTGATGGATTCACAGCTGAATTCTACAAGAAATTCAAGGAAGACATAATGCCAACACTCCTCAAACTCTCTAATGAAATTGAAAGAGAAGCAAGTCTCCCTCACTCATTCCTGGAAGCAAGTATTACCCTAATAACAAAACCAGAGAAAGACCTAACCAAAAAAGAGAACTACAGGCCAATCTCCCTAATGAACATCTATGCAAAAATCCTTAATAAAATACTGGCAAACAGAATGCAGCAAGTTATCAAGAAGATTATACACCATGACCAAGTGGGATTCATCCCAGGAATGCAAGGATGGTTCAACATACAAGCTGTGCGTGTCCACATCCCTCATGCCATCTCCCCAGGTGTGGGAGACAGAGCAGCCCCTGTGCCAATAGGGTTCTATGGATGCCTGCATCCCTGGGAGCGGCCCAGGGTCACAGCCCAGAGGCGGCAGGAAGTAGGGGTGTTAGCCTCAAAGGTGCTCATCCTGGTCCTCTAGGATACACAAAAGGTAGGGGCACTGAGATGGTGCAGAAACTGTTAGCTCTAGACATTAGTTTATGCCGTCATCAGTGAATGTAAATGAAGGGGAGGAAGCAGTGCGGTCAGAAGAGGACTCAGGCCACTCAGCCTCAGGCAACCGCCACTCCAAGTCCCAACCCTGCTCCCACAAACCCAAACAGGTATGCCGAGACCGGACACCGGCCAGAGCACACGGCCCGGAGAGCATCCTGCAGGCAGCCACTGCTGCTACCTGGGCACAGGGCCGTGGACGTCTATGGGAGGGGACAGTTCCAGACTGGCAGACACATCCTCAGTCCCGGAAGCTGGACATGGGTGTGGTGACCACTATTTGTCACTGGGTTGTGAGACACACAGTGGCCAGGACCCCGAGGAGTCTCAAGGACCCACAACCCCTCAAACACAGAGCCAGGTCCCAGTTCCAAAACCACTCAAATGCTTTAATAACCCAGCCCCCAAGTGCATTTTACATCTTTAAATAAGGCCAAGGGCCCAGCTGCCAGCCTGCAGCTCAGGCCAGCACCCCGCAGGGTGCTGGCCACAGCAGACCTGGCTAACAAAGCTGTCGCTGGGGGAGGTCCGGGGCCCTCAGTTCAGATCTCCAGAGACTCAGCTGCCACTCAGCTCTGGCCCTAGAGTACCCACAGCTGCCTGGCAGACCGAGGAACATACATGCCTGGGATAAGGCCCGGGGTGGGGGAGGCAGCTCAGGAGGTCACTGTCAACTGGGGGATTGGCCTGGGGCATTCCCGGAGTAGGGGTGGCAGGCCCAGAAACAGACTGCCACCAGACTGGGCTGTGTCCCCGTTGCAGTGCTGCGGAAAAGCGTGAGCCATCTGTACAAGGTGCCACTTGAAACACAGGGACTTTCTCCAGGGAGGCTCTGCCGCCTCTGCCTCCTACTCCAGGCCCTGGCAGAGGTCATGGAGGGCCTGTCCAGGGCCAGGCAAAGAGATCCCATCACATGGGTGTCGAATCACCCCACAATCCTGCGAGGTAGGCTGTGCTGTCCTATTTTACAAACAAGAAATGAGGACTGGAGAGAGGTGGGGCTTCTGCCCAGGTCACCAGTGAGGCAGGCAGCAGCCAGGGAAGAGGGGTGAGTCCTTTCCGGCAAAGACCTCC
>RJWT010033580.1:0-13879 GCA_004365215.1 Cuniculus paca
CTTTTCCCAAAATAAATGTAACTATTAATGCATTGCCAACATACACAGATAATGAAAATAACATGCTTATATTACTATTACTGATTTACTAACTTTAGACCTTATCATTCACCTGGTAGGGAAGGTTAATGATTTAACAAATTGATGTCTTTCTTATTCTCTTTTTTCCATCCTAGTGATAGTTAATCTCACAAATCTTTCACATATCTGAGTAAATTCACATTCAGATTTTTATAATATTATCACAATGAAGTATCATTCAAACTTGAGTTGTAATGAGAACACTTCATGTTTGAAAAGTTTGCCCCTTTTTTGTTGGCTTAATTTTCTAAAGCACTTAACACTATTTCTTCACTAACTCTGAAAGACTATGATAAAATCTCTTGATACTACAGGTTGAGTATGCCTTACTCAAAACTTTGATATCTTAAATGCTCTAAAATCTGAAACTTTTTAAGTGAGGGCAAGTGGAAAAGTTCATACCATGAAAATTTCTTGTAGAATATTATTTAAAATATTATGTAAGGCTGGGCATGGTGGTGCATGTCAGTTTTTAGCAATTTATTTTTATAATTTTTGTTATCAAGTATGATTGCTACTTTATTTTTATGTAAAAGATTTAAATGACAAAGACTGAACATCTTCAAAGTGTACAACGTGATGATTTTCCTAAGTATACACAGTGTGATTATTTACAATCAAATTAACACAGCCATCAAAATCCATGCTGTATACAAAATCCCCAGAACTTGCTCCACTTTTATAATGGAAAGCTTGTACCCTTTGACCAACGTCAGTCCATCCTCCCCTACCCTTATCCCATGGCAGCCATTGTGCCACTCTCTGATTATACGAGCTGAATTTTTTAAAATTCTGCATTCAAATAGATCATATACTATTTGCCTCTTCACATATAAGTAAGATTCTACAACATTGGCTTATAGAATCCTCCAGGTTCACCTAAGTTGCTACAAAGGGTAAATATCTTTTTTTATGCTAAACAGTATTTCTTTGTGCACATGTACCACATTTTTCATTATCCTTTCTTCTGATGATGAACACACATATTGTTTCTGTATCTTGGCTATTAGAAAAATGCTACAGTAAATATAGAGATGCAGGCATCTTTTGGAGATGCTGATTTCATTTTCTTTGGGTATGTACCCAGAAGCAGGACTGCTGGATCATATGGCAATTTTATTTTTGTTTTGTTGAGTAAACTCACACTATTTTCCACAATGGCTGCATCAATTTATGTTTCAGCAACAGTTTAAGAGTGTTCTCTTTTCTCCATATCCTTGCCGACAATTGTTATCTACTCTAACACACGTGAGATGATACTGTGATTTTGATCTCCAGTTCCCTGATGTTTAATATTATTAAGCATTTTTCTTTATATATTGGCAATTTGTATGTTTTCTTTGAAAAAAATGTCTATTCATGTCCTTTGCTCATTTTTAAAATCAAGTTATTTGTTCTTTTGCTATTGAGTTGCATAAATTCTTATACATTCTGTTTACGAGCTTTTTATCAGATGTTGGGTTTACAAATGTTTTCTTGAATTCTATCACTTGTTTCATTTTGCTGATTGGCTCTTCTGCTATGTACAAGTCTTTAATTTGATGTAGTCATACTTGTTTATTTATTTTGCCTGTGATTTGAGGGGCATAACCAAAAAATCATTGCTGAGATCAGTGTCTTGGTAGCTTTGAAAGTACTGCAGCATTACAATGCAAGTGTTAGCGCTACTGTTGAGAAATCCAGGGGTTTTGGGACTCTTGCTCTTTCCTCCTCCCAGTCCACCCCAGGAAACTTTCTAGGAGCCAAACTGTTCATTTAGAAATCTGATTCTGCATCTTACTAGTGTGTAATTTGGGGTAAGTTACTCAATACTGTGCCATAGGTTTCCCCTTTACAATGTCCCTGAAAGGATTAAGTGTGCTAAAAGGGGATGTGCTTCTGGCACTTTGAAATGTATAGAAATTCACACTTTCCAATTGTGGATAGTTTCTAGTATTTTTCTATTTATTTATTTATTTATTTATTTGGTACTGAGGATCGAACTCACGACCAGGCAGGTGCTGATGCCACTGATCTAAATCCCTGGCCCTCTAGTATTTTTTAAAATAAAGTTTTCTCCAATTTTTCCTGTTCTCTCTAGAATTTCTTCCATTTGTATACTGGACATGTTAAATAAAGCTTCTAACTTTCCTTTTCTATTTTCCATCTTTGCTTTTTTTTTTTCTAGGTTTTTCTTGACTTAACTTTTAATAACATTATTATTACATTCTTATTTCCTTGAATGACATGTTTAAAAATTAAATGTGTTTTAAGCTACTATATAAAAAGTTTACTGATCAGTGGGGTACCGTGTCATGTTTTGATATATGGACATGTTGTGGAATTTTACAATCAGGTTATATATTTATCTCTTCTAACACTTAGCATTCTCTATGACAAATACTTTCCAAATCCTTTCTTCTAGCTTTTTGAAATGTAGCTTTTTGCTATGTATAGTCACTCTACTGCACAATAGCACACAAGAACTTCTTGCTCCAGTCAGTCACAGATTTTAATTTCTGGGTGTTTTCTATTCTTGTTTGGTGGATACATTCTCACTTGTTATTGCTCTGAGAACATTAGAGGTACTATTTCAAGTTTGCTTGTTGCTCTCCGTGTTTTCTGTTTCTACTGAGCTACAGCATTCTTGTTTGATCTACTCTTCATCATTCATGTTGAAGAGGTTTCTCAATGCCTGATGATTGCTGGTTGTTATTTCTATAAAAATTAATGAGTGATTGGATGTTTATGTGAAATGGTAGGGCCTGTAGTTCATGGATACACTGACAAAAGCAGAATTCTTTTATTGGGAAACCTAAAATGTTCGTATAAAACCAGGTCTGTGCTTTGAGGGCATGCAGTTTCTTTACTTGCTATACCAGTAGTTCCAGGTACCTTAAATCTCTTCCTCAGAAATCCCTCCATGTGGGTATCTACATTCTGGGTGCTAACCAATCAGGTACTTCTATTTCTCATTTTTACATAAAGATGCTGCTATTATTCATGTTACTATTTTATCACTTAAAATATTTGTACAATTTTTATTTGTTTATTGTTATTCCCATGAAAGTCAACATAGAAAGATGTTAAATGCATATGCTGTTTTAAATTTTCTTTACACTTATATTTTCTACATATGTCTGACAGTACATATTTTTAGTTTATCTTCTTTTATCCTAGGCTAAAAAGACCTTGTAATATATAATCTAACCTACTAGTGAAGCTTAGAAACAAAAACCTTACAAGCCTGCAGAATCCTTTACCAGTCCTTTGAATGCACCTTTGCAAGATCACCAAACTCAGTTATGATGTTTCATATAATACATACACAGTAGAGAGAGAAGACTGTAAGGAAATACTGTTTTTTGTTAGAATAAGTTTTTTTACATTTACATTTTGAATCAAGCTCTGTGCATGTTTGTCTCTCTCTGGTTGTTAACTTGGAATTGTGGGCAAAAATTAGGGAAGCCATCATTCATTAATCAAATCCTGACCATTAGGGGTCAATTATTACAGAAGTTATTTTTATGTTTCCTGGATTGTCACTAGATATAGCAGGCTGGCCTCCTGCAAGTCTGACCAACAGCAGGATGGCTTTCCTGAATGGCTTTTATGGTAGATGATGGGTTGGTTTCTCAGAAGTCAGCCAATGTCATCACTCAGAAAAGGGGAAAAACGGGGACTACGTTCTGGCTTCCCTTCCAGGCCTACCTAATGAGAACAGAGCCCTGACCTAAGACTGGAGGTGTGACAACTCCAAGCAGAAATCGTAAAGCACCTAATCTCAAGGGGCTGGAAATCTGATGGGTAGACTTTCTGTGTATACATCAAGAAAATTGTTTGATAAACCGAAGCACAAAGAAATGCACATGCGGATAGCTATAGTTAAAACACTGATCTGTATGTGTGGTATCCTAAAACATAGATCATGACCTATTGGATTAAACATTTTAGAACCCAAATGGAGCACCAGCCTGCAGGCTTAGTCTGTAGTTATTCTGAAATATTAAGCACTATACTACGAGTTCCCAAAGCAATCAGAAAGCTAGTGTGTAGGCGTTATGCTTTTCATGTTGACAAATACTGAAAACACACCAATTTTGCTTTGAGAAAGACAATGACCTTTTAGTTTAAAATAACTGAAAGAATATCAAATATTTTGTTTTCCTATATTGCCACCATTGGCATCACATGCCATCGTACAGCCTCAGCAGAAGGTTAGCTCTAATTCAGGGCTCACATCTAAAAGCAGGAGCATCCAAGGTGCTGGGGTTTTTTTTTTTTTTTTTTGGTTTGTTTTTCTCAGCCTCATTAAAACATGTGGGAGGGGAGAAACTGAAGGGATTAATTTAAATTTAGAGATAAGAAAATGAAGCTCAGATGGGCGACATAACTTATTCAAAGTACCATAGCTGACAGCAAAATTAATCCACTTCTAATTATAGGGCGCCTTCTAAGAGGCTCACCTTTAAATCAAGTAGTCATCAAATTCTAGATCCCATCATTGTTTTGTTTTCATGTTAGGTGAAAGTATCATAGGAATCTAAAAAGTTTAAAGTTAAATTTGGAAAAAATAGACCTAAACTCTTAAGTTAATTTTAAGGAATTGCTTTTAGCACTTCTTTATACATGAAATTCGCATTTTTATAAAATTGCTAATCTTCTTAATGTACGGCTTAATTCCAGTTTAAATCTGACATTTTTGCTTCTTTCTCAATCTGTTTTACTCCAAAAGCAGTTCACTGAAAAACATTCAAATATTTAATCGCATGGAATGAAATATTGAACCACTAATGTATTACCATGTAAATCCTATTTTTGTTCAGGTGAAATTATTCATCCACAATGGATTTTTTAATTAATAAAAGCCACAGTCTGGAGAAAATGACAGAGTGCTATTCTAATCAATCATTTCTATGTGTTCTGTCACATCACTGGCAAAGTATTACTGGGCACTTCTCCAACTGTAATAAAACTACAGTGTGAAGAAAGGCCAACTTATCTATGATGCTATTTGTTAACATCTGAGAAGCTGCTTTGAAAAGCTTAGAAAAAATTCAAGAGATTTCCTTTTTTCCTCAGTAATAAATGCAAAGAGGTAGCAGGAAAAATAAATACAAAAGGGATGTTTTAAAGTAGTTTTCAGTTGTTATTGGCTGCGGGTTTGCTTTCAATGTTACTCTAATGGATTCTGCACAAGGATGCTTATATTTAAATTAGCCATGGGGTGGGGGAAGGAATTAGCCATGGAATAGGGAGAAACAAAGGACTAATCTCAAAAAGGGAAGAGCAGTACTCTTAAAGTATGATGGCTTTTCCTAAACTACAACAGATCATTTCTATTTTCAATCTAGCGAAGACTTTAATCTTTGCTTTTGTTTTAGTTTCTATGTTAAATAACCCCAAGGCACTTAGGGCTTTGATATTTGTGATCTGGGCAGCAACCTAATCAATTTTAATGAAAACAATCTCCAAAGAGAAAACTCCACTGGAATATTCTTTGTTAATTTTTTTTTCATTGAATTATATAACCCTTAGTCCCAGAGCTACTAAATTATAGGCCACACAGTGAGGGAGAAAACAGCACAGAGCATGCATTTTAGTGGTAGTGTCCCATCCCTTCAAGAAAAATACAATCTCAATGTCTCTGGAACAAACAGTGTGAAACACTTGAGTGACAGTGTGCTATTTGAGGTAGGTAATAGTCACTTATGGCCAGAATCTGGGTAATTATTCTAAAAGTAATTTGGCCAAATGTGGCAGGTCCAAGAACTAGTTTCCACTTTAAGCTGTCAATGATCCATGATCCATAATATTCAAATATGTAAGTTGGAAATGGAAGAATATCTTGGTATGCAATATGGGTCCTGAATTTCCTCACACAGTTGACTCTCTTATGTCATGGTCATTATTGGCAAATGGTCACCCTGGAACTACTTGTATTATAGCATTAACATTTCTGGAAATAAAGGTAGTTAGTTATTAGCAAAGTAAAGCACTGCCTCACAGCACTCAGCTTTGCACAAAGGATGTTCCACATTCTGTGCTACTGGGGACTCTGTGATTAACAATCTTTCTTTTCTTCTTAAACAGGCAGAGCTTGAAACATGCAGGCCTGAAATCAAGAAGCTGAACTAAATAGAATTTTCAAATAAATACTGGAGTAGCAAAAAGGACATAGACACAAGAGCGAACATCAGGAAGTCTGAGGGCAGTTGAGAGGTACCAGCAAGGAGATGGATTTTGAAGACAAGGAAACCTCAATTCGCATCTCAGCCCTGTCCCATTATTCATGGGGCCTTAGGTAAATACCTTTAGTTCTTGCATCCTACTTTACTCATATAAAAATGGGCACAATAATAGCTATCTTTTTGAGCTGATATAAAAGTTAGAAATATATTCAAAAGTATTCAAGGTAAAAAACCCAAACTGCTGTCTCCATGAATGTGCCTAGTCATGACAGTTCATATGAATATAATAATGTAATGTGTGATCTTTGTGACTAGCTTCTTTCACGTAACATCATGTTTTTAAGGTTCATCCGTATTATACCAGATAGCAGTACTCCATCATTTCTATTATGATCGCATAGATGTGCCATGTTTTGTTTGCTTATTTATGTATGTATCTATCATATGCAGAAGTACCACTTTTTTACTTATTTATTAATAATTTATTTATTCATAATCATTATTCATCATTTGGCTATTTTGGTTTGTTTCCATTTTTGCTGTTATGAATAATGATACTGTGAACATTTGTGTATATGTTCTTTTTATGAACATAGGTTTTCATTCTCTTGGGTGTATACTTAGGAGTAGAACTGCGGGGACATACAGTAGCCCTATGTTTAACGTTTTGAGGACTTTCCGATGAACTGCTATATCATTTTCAGAAGTGTAGCACTTTATATAACCAGCAATGTCTGAGGATTCCAATTCTTCCAGGTACACACCAGAACTTGCTACTGCTTATTTTAATTTTCTTTGCTCTCATAGCTATCATAGTGGTTATAAAATGGCCCAAAGAATGATTTTCATGTGTATTACATTAATGACAAGTGACATTGACTATTTTTTATGTTTCTTGGCCATACATCTTTTTGAATAGCTATCTTTTAAAATTCTTTTCCCATGTTTAAATTGGGTTATGCTTTTATTATGGAGTTACCAGATTTCTTTATATTTTCTGATAAAAGGAATTGACCTGGGTATGCTGGGCACATGTCTGTAATCCCAGCACTCAGGAGGCTGAGGCAGGAGGATTGCTGTGAGTTCAAGGCCAGCCTGAGCTACATAGGGAATTCAAGACCAGCCTGTACTACACTGAAACACTCTGTCACAAAAAAAAGAAAAACAAAACAAAACAAAACAAAACAAAACAAAACAAAACATAAAAAACAAATATAGGACTTGTATTACATCTCTTTCTATAGATTTTATTTTGGTGTTCTTTGAAGAACGAAAGTGTAAATTTTGATGGAGTCTTATCTGCAGACATTCCTTGCCTTAAAAAAGGGTTAAAAAAATACTGTGGTTTAAAAATGCATTTAATACATCTACCCAATGGAACAATGTAGTTTAGCTTATCTTCCCTTAGATGTGCTCAGAACAATTACATTAGCCCACTGTCGAGAAAAATCATTTGACACAAAGCTTACTTTATAGTAAAGTGTGGACAATTTCATGCAATTCATTGACTATATGCATACAAAATGCTTGTGGTGCAGTGCAGTACAGAGTCTCCACGCTGCCCTCTGGGTCATGAGTGTGGCTGGGAGCCATGGCTCACTGCCGCTGCCCTGGGACAGCAGGGGCTTGGGCCTCATATCACTAGCTGGGTACAGAGAGCCACATTTAAAATTCAAAGTACAGTATGGTTTCTGCTGAATGTGTATTGCTTTGGCTGCACTGTAAATTCAAAAAGTCATTAAGCAAGCCATCACAAGTTGGGGACTATTCATTTGTCCTTTGTTTTTTGAGTTGTGCTTTTGATATCATACAAAACAAAAAACAAAAAACCTGCCTAACTTAATGGTGCAATGAATTAACTTTTGTGTTTCCTTCTAAAAGTTTTGCCATTTCATCTCTTACATTTAGGCCTATGTCCATTTCAAGTTCGTTTCTGTGTACAGTGTGAGATAACCCAATTCACACTATACTCAGTATAGTGTGAATCAATTGCATATGGACTTCTAGCTGACCCAGCATCATTTGTGAAAAGACACTTCTTTCTCTATTGCACTGCTTTGGCTCCCTTTTCAAGAAGCAAGTAATCATAAAGATAAAGATATTTACAGACTTTCCATTCTACTATACTGGAAGACAGATCTACATCTATCTATCTGGAAGTATCATACTATTTTGATTATTGCTGTAACTTTTGAAATTATGAATTATGGAAAGTATGAATTCTCCAACTTTGCCCCTTTTCAAAATATTTTGGCTACTTTGGATCATTTATACTTTCATATGAATTTTAGAATCAGTTTATCAATTTCCTTCTTTTTTAAAATCTAGGTGGAATGTGGAAAGAGATTATGTTGAGGCTTAAAGTCAGTTTGAGGAGTCTTGCTACCTTAACAATGTGAAGTATTCTCATTCATAAACATAGATTGGCTTTCCTTTATCCAGAAGACTGAAAACAACATTCAGTAAGGTTTCCTAGTTTTCAGTGTACAAGTCTTGTATTTCTTTATGATATTTATTCTAAGTATCTGTTATGGATTGACTAATACCTGCAGGTCTTAACCCCTAATAACACAGAATGTGACTTTATTTGAAGACAAGGTCTTCATGGAGGTTCTCAAGTTAAAATGAAGAAATGGAGAGTAGCAAGTCAACTTGACTGTTACCCTTTCACACAGAGAAAATGTGGAGCCAAACACACACATGGAGACGAGGACATGGGAAGACGATGGCAGAGGTCTACAAGCCACAGAACACCAAAGACTGCCAGAAAGAACCACAGAAGCCAGAAAGAGGAACACAGCAGATTCTCACTGCCCTTAGAAGGAACAACTCTGCTGACACTTTGATCTGAAAAAAGTGAGAAAAAAATTTTATCGTGTAAAGTACCCAGTTTGTAATACTTAGCTATTATAACTCTTGAAACCTAAAAATAACAGTTTAGCCACTTTTTACACTATTGCAAATAGATTTGACTTCTTAATTTAACTTTGATAATGCATTTTTCTTTTTCTTTTCTTTTTTTTTTTTTTTTTTTTTTTTTTTTTTTTTTTTTTTTTTGCGGCACCGGGAATTGAACTCGACCTTGCACTTGCCAGGCAGGCGCTTAGGCCACTGAGCTAAATCCCTGGCCCTGATAATGTGCTTTTCTAGTGTGAAGAAACAACTGAATTTTACACATTGACCTTGAATTCTATAAGCCTGATGAACTCCTTTATTAGTATTTTTTCTCCCTAGTACTGGGGATTGAACCTGTGCTAGGCAAGCACTGTACCACTAAACTACATCCCCAGTTCTTTGAGACAGGGTCTCACAAAGTTGCCCATGCTGCCCTCAGCCTCATGAGTTACTGGGATTACATGCATACTTTTTAAAACAGATTTTTTTTTAGGAGATTCTATATAAAAAACAATGTCAACTAAGGATGTAGATAATTTGACTTCTTCCAGTTTTTTACCGTTAAGTATGATGTGAGCTACAGCTTCCTCATAGATGCCCTTTTTCAGATTAAGGAAGTTCCCTTCTCGGCCTAGTACTATTTTTCTTGAAAGAGTGTTAGATTTTGTTATATTTCTTACGTCTACTGAAATGATTACACAATCATAATCATATAATTATGGTCATGTTTTCTGAATTGATTAATTTTTATCTGCATTCCTCAGAAAAATACCGCTTGTTCATGTATATAGTTCTACTTGTATGTTGTTGAATTCAGTATGCTAATACTTCGTTGAGGAATTTTACATCTAATATGTGTAAGAACTATTGGTTTGTAGTTCCCTTTTTCAGTGATGTCCTTAATTTTGGTATCAGAGTAATAGTAGCCCTTTAGAGTGAATGGCTGCTTCTTTACCCATATTTTTGGGAAGAGTTTGTGAAGGACTGGTACTAATTTTTATTTAAATACTTGATACAATTTACCAGTGAAGAAATCTGGGCCTGGGTTTATTTTTGTGGGAAGTTTTTAAATGACTATTTTAATTTCTTTACTTATTACAGGTCTATTTGGATTTTCTACATCTCTCTGAATTAGTTTCAGTAGTTTGTATTCTAATAACTTCATGTAGGTTATCTTTTTTTTATTTATACCATTTCCTAGTATTCTTTTATAATCCTTTTAAGTTTTGTAAAGTTGATAGTGAATGTTTTATTTCACTTCTGCTTTTAGTAATTTGAATCTTCACTTTTTTAATTAGTTGGCTTATAAAATAATCTAGTTTTAAAGGAGCAATGTTTGGTGTTATTAATTTTTCTTTATTGTTCCAGTCATTTATTTGCACTTCAGTCTTATTTCCTTTTCTGCTTGCATTGGGTTTATTTTGCTCTGCTATGTTAGTTTGTTGGAATGGATCATCAAGTTAATGTTAGCCATTCCCATTTTAAAAATATAGATATTAGCAAGTATCAATAGCTAACAACTGGTGATGTAACCTAAAAGCTTTACCGTGTGATATTTTTGTTTCACTTATCTTCAAATATCTTCTAATTTCTCCAGTAGTTTTGTTTTTGGTCTTTTGGTTACTTAACAGTAAGTATTATATTTAATTGTCACATATTTGTGAATTTATTGAATTTATTTTTGATAATGATTCCTATAAGGCAGACTCAATGGAGAAGGTTCAGGGGAGAAGCAAGGAGAGGGAATGTGGGGTATAATGGTTGAAAATGATCAACATATGTTATATACATGTACTAATTTCCCAAAATGAACAACACCATTATAATCATAAACTAATGAAAAACATATAGACATTTACAAAAAAAGAAAAGTAAATAAATTAATAAATAAATACCTACAGCTGTTCATTTTAAAAAACATTAATTTCATTCCTGGGCTGTCAAAAAAATATGTACTATGTTGGCAATACTTCCAAACTTCTTGAGCTTGTTCTCTGACCTAGCATCTGGCCTATTTTGGAGAGTGTCTCATGTGCACCTGAGAACAGTGTGTGTCCTGATTATGTCCTGTGAAATGTTCTACAGGTGAGATCTTATTGGATTAGTGTTGTTCAAGGGTTTATTTCCCTTGACATCCTAGTTGTTTTGTCCATACTGTTGATTTACATATGTCTTACTTTAATTAGTTCTTGTTTCATACGTTTCAGTGTTCTTTTGTTAGGTACACAGATGTGTAGATAAGTGCATGTCTTCCTGAGGAATTGGTTTTTTTATTATTATGAAATGTCCCACTGTCTCTATTAACACTTCTTAAAGTCTTTTTTGTCTGATATCAGTACAACTATTTCAGTTCTTTTTGGCTACTGTTTAGATGGATTATCTTTTCCCACCCTTTTACTTTAGCTGTAGTAGAAATTTTCACAGCAGATGAACCTCAGTGGGTAAGATTTCTCAGAAAATGAATGAAAGAAAAGGAAAAATAAAAAGCAGAGAAAAATGTTTCAGTTCCCATTCAGAGAGGATCCAGACAGGCTTCCTTTCAAACATTTATCACACACCTTTCTCTTGTCTTAACAGAACCCCAACTTTGTTCGGTATCCATCTCCCCCGAGATAAGTCACTCAATTAAAGGAAGTGAACCTTTCCCGGCTTTCAGGGGTTGATTTGTTGGCTTCAGGATCATCTCATAATCCCTTGTCAGTAACTCAGTAACAGATCCAGAATAGAAATGTGACTTCCACTGGCTCAGTCAGACTGAAGGAAAGGACAGCTATTCCCAAGTCGATGGAGAGATACACTCTGCTTCTGGAAGCCTGTTGCCAGCTCCTTGTACCTCAGACTGCTGTAACTGTGTGTCCAGAATGACACGGTTATTACCAATTGAAAAGGGTCTCCCAGGAAATTCTGAGAAGGCCATTTATGACTGCTATGTGGGCTCACCAATGTTATGGGATTTTAAAATTCTTCTCAACCAACCAGTCCAGATGCTGCTGGCAGCATTCCTGTAGCATGCTGGCAGCAATCATGCAATACACTGGCAGCCATCTTGCAGTATGCTGGCGGAGGGGTAAAGTTGACCAAAGAAGTCTAAAGCCAAGAATGCCTTCCCTCCATTATACTACCCTGAAGTCTGCTCTAACGCTTGGCTTCCAGTTAGACGAGTAAATAAAGTTCTATGCTGTTTAAGCCAGGTTTGAATTCCACTTCTGTTACTTCAATTTGAAAGCATACAAAAAGCTACAGCAGGGAAATAAACTCACAAAGAGAACAAGAAAAAATGATAGAGAATAATCAGTAGAATGTGATCTGATCTGACAGCAGATGAAATTTTACAAAGGAAAAAACAATCATAGTGCTAACTGCAGTAGTTTCAAGAAAGATGTTGCTCTTGTACAATTTCTCCTTTGGATATGAATCCTCTTAAAATTCATCTTCAGAAATTGTCAGCATATCATGGTTTTCTGACCTATAAAGTTATTCAAGGCCTAAGTGAGGACTGTCTATTTTACAACTGGATTGTGATGATTATAAAGTAAGCTTTCATAATGAAATATAGAATAACCACAATCAGAAAGACCTACTTAATGTAAGTACATTGAAATCACAATGAAATGTCTCTCTTCCCCAAGTTAACCAAATTGATGAAGCTTTGTAAGTCTCTAAGAAATATTTTACTCAAAATGTACTTTCACAAAAAAGATTATGAAAAACTTTAAACATATACCCAACAGTAGAAAGACTAACATAAAAATCCTCCACATATCCATCACCCAGATTTCAGAATTATCAAAGTTTTGCCACTCTTGCTCTTCTCTTACTGCTTCTCTTACACGCAGTATCAATTGTTTGAAAATCAGAATATATTATCTTTGCATGATCTTCTACAAACTATGCATAAATAGTGGTTAGATTTCTCAGGCTAGAATATAGAACTCCATCTTATGGAAGCCCATAAGGTACATGACATTTTCATATTTTGAATAAAAAATAGTATCATTGAAACTATGAATAAACTAACAATAAGTCCTGTTTTATTAATGTGTCTAAGAAGAATGGGATTACCAAAGCAAAAATAAACTGACCCTGTGCCCACCCAAACCATAGACAGTGTTAAAGTCCAGATTTAATTTACCAATGTACAAATTTCCAATTGTTTATAGCTAATAACTTGTTAAATTCACTTAGTTTCTCTACCATAAATATCAGCTGGAACATTTACCAACAATATTTATATGGACCACAAAGTTTCCAACAGTCTTACACAGGGCCTGAAAAATTAAAACCATTTTCTTTCATTCTCTTGAGACAGAATCTCACTATGACACTGAGGTTGGTCATGAATTTGTAATCCTTTTTACTCAACCTCCCAAGTGTTGGGATTGTAGATATGTACACCATGTCTACCTCAAAATTATTTTCTTAATAGTACAAGATGTTCTCTGATTTTCACGATCATTTGTGCACAGGCATGCAGTGTCTTCCAGGTACTACATGATGTGTAATATTACTGTCCTAATGAGTTTATGTGTGAAGTCGATATGAGAATACTGTCTTCTATGAATCCAGTCATTAAAATGATTTGTAAAAAATATAAAACAACTGCAATCTTCTCAGTACATTTCATTTTGAAAACATAATTACTTTATAAAATGTTATTCATGTTAACATGTAATAGAATCATTATTTTATGGAATTCATACATAAAATTTTCTTTAATTTTTATTTTTAATAAT
>RJWT010033581.1:0-13873 GCA_004365215.1 Cuniculus paca
GGGGGGTGCTTTTCAGAGGTGGTTGAATCTAGTTTGTGATTAATTCATGGTCCAATGTTGGGATTAAGGGTGCGAGTGCTACACCTGCCCTAGGAAGGGTGGCCTGCATAAAATATAAGGATGGAAAGAGGTTTATTTTTCTCCATTGTTTCTTTTGTTGTCTTCTGCCACCACGAATCATTTCTCCTCTGTGATGACCCTCAGCCAAGTCACACTGCCTTGGATCCAACTAATTATGGACTGAAATTTCCACAAACTGTGAGCTAAATAACTCTTTCCCTCTTTAACTTTGGGTGTTGGGAATTTTGTCTCAGCAATGAGAGAAAAGTAACTAGACACTTTTCTTCCCATTTCCTTGCCTCTTTTCCTTATCTTCTTTAGCTCACTCTTTCCAGCAAATATTCTGCTGCTTGACATGACAGACTCTAATGCACAGGTGTGAGTACTTTTCTCTTTCTTTCCTCATTCCCTATGTGATCTTGTCCAAACTACTGGTTCTAGACATCTTCTTTCAGCTGACCACTGCTAATTTCCTTTCTCTAGAACTTTTTTCTTGAATTCCAGACTCAAATATCCAACTGTTATTCTCCTATCCTCTTTCATAGTTTAGATTTAGTATGTCCAAAACAGCTTATCTGATTTTTTCATATTCATTACAGTTCTGACCAAAAATAGATGGCATACTTGAATTGAGTAATTTGAGTTTAATAAAGAAACTATTACAGGATGTAGAGAAATCACAAAGGATAGTGCAGTGCTCCAGTGCTAATAAAGGTGGCTATTTTCCCACGGTCCCTGGAGGGTAAAGAAATGAAAGAGAGAAGGGGTTGTTACTAGAAAAAAGGGAGAGATAGAGAGACACAGAAAGAGATACATTAATTACTAGGAACTGTGACCCTCAGTGAAACAGTAGAGCCAGCTTAAAGAAATGCCTCCCTCCTTTGAGTCTTATACAAATACTCCTTACTGGCTGAACATAACACTGGAAAATCAGAAAGCAAGAGATCCAATGACATTCTTCTGAGCTTCTATCACAGACCACTCCTCTCTTTAAGACAGACTTAGATTTCCCAGGTTGGCATCCTGGGACACAGAAGAGAAAAAGAAGGGTAGTCAGTGCACCTAGATGGGAGAGGAAGAAGGAGGAGGAGGAGGAGGAGGAGGAGAGGAAGAGGAAGAGGAAGAGGAAGAGGAAGAAGAAGAAGAAGAAGAAGAAGAAGAAGAAGAAGAAGAAGAAGAAGAAGAAGAAGAAGAAGAAGAAATTCTGCCCACTCTCAAAATAACCCCACTTAAGGTGTTTTCTCTACCAATTGATAGAAAAACCATCATAATTTTTGTTCCAGGCAAAAACAAAGAGCCATCTTAGACTTCCTTTTCACACCCTATCTATTAGATCTCACTGGCCCTTCCTTCCAAATACACAAGACTATGGGCCCTTCTTACCGCCTTTGCTGCTAAGACTCAGTGAGACACCATCACATCACCTCCTGCCATTCACAGCTCATAGGTGTCCCAGCTTCTGCTCTTGTTTCTGTACATGCAGCTTCAAGCCCAGTATCCAGAGTAAGCTTTTATGTCTTTCCAAGACATCTCACCTACATTGTTTATAGTATTCCTTTACAACCTCCTTTATTGCTTTAAGATTGGCTAAAACGTTTCTTCTGATTCTAGTTCTAATTTCATTTTTCTATCTTTTTTTCTTGGCCAGTCTAGGTACAGGTTTGTCAGTTTTGTCAATCTTTTCAAAGAACCGGTTTTCATTTTCTCCAATTTTTTTCCTATAGTTTATCTCATTAATTCTCTTTGTAATTTTTTTACTGTTGCTTTTCTTCTGCTTATTTTGGGTTTAATTTAATGTCTTCTTTCCAGTGTCTTAGGTGGAAGATTAGGTTTTGAGTTGAGATTTCCTTTCACTTAATATAGAGATTCACAGCTGTAAATCTGGGTATATTGTATCTTTATTTTCTTCAATCTCAAAGTACTTTTGAATTTCCCTTTTGATTTTTCCTTAACCCACAAGCTAGCTGAGAGTGTGTTGTTTAATTTTCACACATTTGTGGAATTTCCAAATTTCTTTCACTATTGATTGCCAATTTCATTCTGTGTGCTAAAAGAACACATTTCATATTCTTTTTTATTCTTTTAAATTTTTGTGAGTTAGAATACAGTATATCCGGGAGTTTATTTCTGTGGCTCAGAATACAGTCAATGTGCTTTTGAGAAAATTCTTCTTCTATTGATGAAGTGTTCTACTGATGTTTGTGTGATTCAACTTTTCTATTCCCTCACTAATATCAGCCTAGTTGCTCTATCTTTAAATAAAGTTGGGCTATTAAAGTTTCCAAATATTACTATTGAATTTCCTATTTCAGTTTTTGCATTATTTATTTTGATCTTTAGTTGTTAAATGTACACATGTCTAAAATTGTTTTATTTTCTTGGATTTACAACTGACATGTTACCTTTTGCTTTCTATATGTCTCATGTCTTTTTTGATATTTATTCTGCCTTATTACTTTTTCACATGCAGTAAATAGTTCCTAATGTAGCACTGTAATTTATTTAATGATATTTTAAAATCATTTAAAATCATATTCTTTAAAGTATTATTTCTTTGTTCTAGGGTTTGCCTTATCAGAAGCAGCTTCGAATTTACACTCACTGAATTCTAGTGGATTATAGAAATGTTACTCTTACATAGCTCTGTTCCCCTTCCCATTTTGTGGTATTGATGTCATACATATTATACCTATAAACGTCACAAACCCAAAATCATATGGTTATTATTTTGTACAATTTTTGTCTTTAAAGAAGCTGAGAGGACAAAAAAGGGTAGCAAGTACAAACTTACTCATCGCTTTTGTTATGTATACCTTCTTAATTTCATCAGATCCCTCCACTGTTTCCTGGGAACTTGAGTTACTGCATAGTCACTTCCTTAGCCCAGTACAGCTTGACTCCTGCTCACCTCCTCTGAGCTTATTGGCAAATAGATCACGTATCTGTGTTACACAGTTGTGTCTTAAATCAATGAAGAAAGGGAGAATAGATGTGCACTATACTCCGTAATTACACAATTACCTTGATCTGTGCTTTTTTCTCATGTGAACTTGAGTTATCATCTGACTTCACTTGCTGTCAGCCTGAAGTATTTGCTATGGAATTACATAAAGGCAATTCCGCTAGCTGCAAACTGACTTGGATTTTGTTTATCTGGGAATATCTTCACTTTCATCTTTATTTTTTTAAAGTAAGTTTGCTGATACAAGATTCTTTTCTTTTCTTTTCCTTTTTTTTTTTTTCTGGATACAAGATTCTTGAAAGACAAAAATTTTTTTTCATTGAGCATTTCAAATATATCATCCTATCGCCTTCTAGCCTGGATTGTGTCTGTGAGTCAGCTTTTGAAGTTCTTTTTCTAAGTAACAAGACATTTTGTTCTTGCTACTTTCTTATCTTTGGTTTTGGGCTTTTATTGTGATGCATCTCTTTGTAGCTCTGTTTGTATTTATTCTACTTGAAGTTCACTGAACTTGCTGGGTTTATAAATTAATGTTCTGAAATAAATTTCAATTTTCAGTCATTCTTTATACATTTTTATTCTCCTCTCTCTATCTCCTCTCCTCTGGTACACTTGCTAGACATACAGTGTTGCACTTAACAATACCCACATTCCTCTGAATCCCACAGTTCTTTCTGATGACATTAATTGGACTGGGTGCCCTTTGACTGCCTCTTCCTCAGAAGACATATGGCTATTACACACCACAAATTTTAGGCTGACTGTTCTACTGTTTTCAACAGTGTTTGGGGGTATAAATTGCTTCGTGTACTAATCCCATCAGATTTGGCTTCTTGGAAAAGATAATTCCCAAAGTCAGTTCTGAGCCCAGCAGGGCTTTTCCTAGCTCCCTCTTTTCCCATTTCTCTCTGTGAAGCCAGCTTGCTTACAATTTGGCCAGAGAATCTCCCAACCTTCTAATTGCCTTTCACCACAACCTTCACTGTTTTCATTTCTCTAAATTGCTGAAAATTAAGTCAATTCCTTTAGGAAGGGAATTAGCACTCTTCTCTGTGGCCTGCTTATCCCCCAAGTCGTATCTCTGAGTCATGGCACTAATGTTAAAAGCAGGGACAATAGTGCCCTTCTCCCTGGTGAGTCTTCCATTTAAGGAGCTGTTTTTAGTGGCTGGGTGTATGCTGCAGTCCTGGGTCTTCTCCGCATGGATTCCCATCTCATTAACCAATGAAGGGAAAACTGAGGTCCTTCCTAGTATTCTCAGCAGTATCATGGCCAACATAGAGCCTCCACACCATGGGTGGAAGCTCCCACTTTTGATCCACACTCACTTGAAATGAGAAATGCTTACGTCCTCCCTGCCCAAGACCACAGCCCTCCAACTGGGAGCTGGACATGGAAGGAGCCCTGTCTTCTCGTCCATACCATCCTGGAGTGGTGCTTCTGTTTTGAGATCTGGGAGAGAGCCGGGAGGGTATGGATCTTGATCCAAGTATCACAGACTCTTGAAGTTTTTGCCAAATTTTAATAGATTTTCTTGAAGATGTGTTTCTTCATTCATTCTCAAATGGTTTTTTAAAAATGATTTTCATCAGTTTCCCTGGCATATGGATTCATGAAGCTCCTGTTTCTGTCATTCCAGGCATAGAATCCTCCTTCAGAGTAAACTTTTGAAACACAAGTTAGCTCATGCTACACCTCTGCTCAGAGCCCTTCAGTGATTCATCCTCTCCCTTAGAAGAAAAGGCAAACACCCTACAATGGCCCCAAAGATCCTATGTCCTACCCATCTCTCCCACCCTCTCAGAACTCATTCCATACTTCTCTCCTCCTTGCCCACCTGACTCCAACCACTCTGTCCTCTTTGCTTTCTTCAAACACATCAGCAAGGTCCTGCTGTCAGGCTTTGCACTTCCATGCCCTCTACCAAGAACACTCTTTCTCTAGAGATCAGCAAGGCCAACTCCCTAGCCTCTCTCAAGCATTCACTCAAGCACCACATTCTGAGCAAGGTCTACCCTGATATTCTATTTAACATCATAACATATTGCACCGCACACCACATCTACAACCTCCCATTTTAGGCAATACATAGCATGTATCACTTTTTTATACACTATACAATTTATTAAGAAGTTTAATGTATAGTTTTTAATGACCAGTCCCCTTCCATAATGTGTAGGCTTCAGAATCCTGGATTTCTGTCTCTTTTTGCTCACTGACACATTCCAATCATTCAGAATAGTACACATCACTGATAAGTGCTATATAAATATTTATTGAATGAGTATGGATTAAATGAAAATAGTGCCAGTGTTTGATCCAGAAATCATGTTTTAATCAAAAACCTATGTTGAGACAGCTTTCAGTTATTAGGTCCTATTTAAATAAATTCATGGCATGAAGCAATTTTTAACAACTATTTGTTCACCTAATGAGCTTTTTAGTGTTGGTTTTTAAATTCTTAGAATCGTAAGTGTCTGGAACATTGGCAGGCATCTTTATAGAAGTATAAATCATAATATTCAGGAAACATAAAACAGAATCTGGGGACAGATTTGACATTCATCTAACAGAATGATAGTTTACACAGCCATGGAAGGTCAAATTTAAACCTATTTTTATTTTTAGTAATATTGAAGTTCGTTCCCACAGAATTTCTTCACTGATTAACTTGGATATCACAGATTTCATCGGAGGTAGCTGTTACAAAACATTACCATTTGTTAACTTGAAACCTTATGGTAAGAACCATTACAAGAAAGTGTAAACTGAGATCCAGCTCCGTTTTATGAAAAGTAAGACTCTGGACCTGGGGATGGGAGGAAAGGTTGGCTTTTGCTGTACCCAGCTGGACCTTACTCTGGATATTTATTGAAATAAAACTGGTGGGCTGAAACACTTTATGAATATTTGTCAACATAATGAGTTTCTACAGCAAAATGAGGTATAATTTTCTAAGTCAACATTTTAAAAATTAATACAAAATCTGCCCTCCAGCTCTTTTGTTGTTTCCCAACTATCATAGTTTTTGTTTCTGCAAAGATGTCTGCCAATGACTTTGGTCACAGTGCTCAGCACTTTTATAAATGAACACCAAGGAGCTCATCACACTGAAAAATGTCAGTGTGTGCTCTTCTGTTTGGTCATATACATGTTGAGTCTTTGTCTAAAGGTTCTGTCCAAATTTCTCCAAGTGATCCTCACCAAACCTTAAGCATCATGAAGTCCTTCTTGGAACATTCTGCTTTTTAGTGATCCCTATGGATTCTGGTGCTTGCTTTTCACATGTCCCCACAGATACCAACCAGGTATATTTATCTCTTTAGTTCACAGCCTGTTAGTCCGTATCTATGTTCCTCAGTCCTGGCTACAGAGAACAATTTAGATTTTTTATTTTTCAAAATATTGATACCACAACCCCACCCTTTGATTCTGATTCAATTCATCTGGAATGGGAAATGGTATTGATATTTTAAAAGCTCCTTGTTTAATTTTATCTGCAATCAGAAATCAGAGTCATAGGTGTAAGAAATGGCATTTAGTTGTATTCTCTGGGAATAGGATATTGAAATTACTTTAATCTGTCGCATTTATGTCTTATCTTAGTATACTTGATTCAATCACTTTCATTCTGACACTATCGATATTCTGCCAGATGCCGCATGATGCGACTGATATGGAGCTACATGTATCTCCTACCTTCTAGGTTGGCATAAAATTAAAAAAAACAAGGCAGATACTGAATAAAAACTTACAGATATGAGGAAGGACCATAACATTTATTTACAACTGGAAGAAAAATCATTCCTCTTCACTCCACCTCCTAGAATAGGAGTGTAATGAGAGATATTTGATAGTGTGTTGGGTATCTGAATGGTTTTAAGACACAAAAAACCCCTATGTCTTCAGTTAATAAGTGTCCCCTTTGAATGAAAATGTATCAGGCTGAGATTCCTCCACACTTCAGTGTGAACTAGTTTAATGAGACTTCTAGTTTTTCTTATTACTTATCCGCTTGCGCATTTGTGTAAAGGGATAACGGATAATCTGGCTTCTGGGTAGCATCACCTCTGGGAGTCTGTGGCTATCAGAGATCCACGGTTGTCTGGAAAATGGACAAGAAGCAGAAACAGAGAGGGGAGCTGACCGCAGGCTCATACACCTGTCCAACCCTTGATCTTACTAACCTGAGGGTCTGTGCGCTGTTCCTGAGGTTGCTCTCGCTTTGTCCCTGTGGCTGGTCCTTCTTGTCATTCTCATCTCAGCTTAGGTATCACCTCCTCAAAGAGGCTTGTACTAATGTCCCCAATCAAGATGGTTAGCGCTCAACCACCGCATTTTATTTTAATTCTCCACAAGTGTATTTTCTCTTAAACATTTCTACATAGTGTGCAATTGATGCTGGACTTAGAATAGGTTGACTTAGAATTTTGGAACTTTATGATGATGAGAAAATGATATGCATTTAGTAACAACCATGCTTCAAAATTTTTTAAAAATTTTACTTTAAAGAGGAAAAACAAGAAAAACGATGATACAAAATTTCAAAACAAGGTAATAGGACAGTAACAATGGTTAAAACATTGTATATTGTTATTTTCAAAGCAGTTGCTCAGATTACAAGCTGTAGGCATGAAAAATGGATTAGGCAATATGAGCACAAACCTTTCCTTTCAATGACCTAGTAGAAATTAGTAGTATAACTCTCTTAACTATCATATATATATTTTTTCCTTTTCCCTTCCTTCTTTTCATACTTCAAATTTTGAATTTTGTGGGTTTTCTTCTATATCTAGCAATATGTGATTCAATACTGTTTCAAAATGGTGGGCAGTACTAGCTCTGCCAGCCATGAAGTCAGGAGTAGAAACAACACATGTTCTCTGTGTGCTATGTTGCTAAGCTGTGATTGATGGCTCAGGTGTATTGAATTCATTTTTGACTTACGATAGTTTCCATTTTTGTCAAGATGTAATCCCCTTAGAAATCAAGAAACTGCTGTACTTTGCATACCCTCTTCTCTCAGTGTGAAAAGAACATTGTTCATCTCGTTTACCTCTTTATCTTCCTTGTCTACAATGGGGATGCATGCAAAACGTTTGATAAGTATTTGTTGCACAAAGCATTTTCTTTCTTCCTAGGTGTCCCATTTCCTTCTACTTCCTCTCCATTTTAAGTATTATAAGAATCAGCATAAATTTAGCAGTTAGCAGGTACCGTCTCTATTTCTAGAACCTTTAGAACATTGTTCCTAGAGGACCACAGAGGTCCACAATGTAAGGGTACAAGAATTAAAATGAGACAAAAAGGTCCTCAGCAACCAGAAAGGCTGAAGGGTAGCTAATAGCAAATGGAAAGAAAGGATGCTAACAAAAGAGAAATGTAGGCATCCCATTCAGTATCATTTGGAAATTTTTATTTTGTTAAAATTTAATTTCAGAAATGAGACTTTTGAAAGGTGATTAGATAATGGTGCAAAAAGGATTAACTGCAAATGTCCATTTTTACTCAAGAAGTCCTTATTGTTTACTGGCTCTGTGCCAGAAAATAAAAATTCTCTAATTTTTCCCCAAAAAGAACATTATTAGGTCCCTCTTCTATGCATTCTGTTGTGGGCATAAAAGAATATGGTTTTTGTCTTGTTTTTAAAGAAGCAAGTAATGATTTACAAAAAGGCACAGAATGTGTTCAAAGAGAGATAAATGGATACATGTTAAAAGACATTTTGAACAAAAGGACTTAATATTCAAAATGAAGTTTTTTTATTTTACTCTCTGACATATAGAGCACTTGAGATATAGTTAGCTAGCTAGCTAGATTCACGCATCAGAGCCCTGATCATATATATGTATATGTATGGATTTATTTGCTTCATTAATTTGCAAAGAAGAGGAACAAAGACTGCACAGCTCAAAGACTCAAGGAACTAAATGTCCTTTACTTAATTAGTGAACATTAGGATTAATGTTGCAAAGGACTCGGTAGCTCAGTCTCTCTTGTTTGTTGCTAATCTTTGCGTTATTGATCATTACTGACAATTAACAAAGTTATAACATTTAGCGATTCTAGCACATTAACAGTTGATTTTTTAAAATAAGAATGATACAAATCACTGTCTTCTGTATATATAGACCTGAATTCCTAGGGTGGGGGAATGTTGTCAATTCATTTAGTCTTGTTTTTTAGGATTAGCTACATAACAGATGCCTAGAATTGAACTGTGGTTACACAAACATCACAGATACAAAGAGAAAGAGAAGCCCCAGATTGTAAATGCAGTCAGCCCAAATGAGCAGACGCCCACAAAAGAATTCTTTCTAATCAGGATGTGCAGATCTGCTTCTAACAGTCTCAGTGGGTCGCCAGGTCAAGGCTCTGATATATGAGCAGGAACATCCATATTTGCATATTAAATACACAAATAATGAGCAGTGCAGAGACAGATACAGGGGATACTGGAGCACAACACTGAAAGAGCATTTTCATCCAGATAAAAACTGGAACACAACCAAGTTCTAGGATGTTTAGAGAAAGAAGTAATTCAAAAGCAAGATCAATGCACAGCCCCTGCCTGAGTGGTAAGGCCCATGTAGCTGGAAGACAACTCGCAAGTCATCCACGTAATTCTCTCCTTCATACTCTGAGAAATAGTGAGGCAGATCAGACTGGCTCAGCTCACATCTATCGAGCACACGTTGTGAACTGTGCTGTGGTTTGCAGGTGGCGAAAGAGACATGGTTTTGTTAAAAGGCTTCACCACATACAATGGAAAAGAGAAGATAACCAGCTAAACTCTCCATACTATGATAAATGAAATTTGTGTTGGTACAGAAGATTGTGGGAACCCAGAGGAGATGGAACAGACAAAGACTATGGGGGAAAAAAAAAAGATACCCTAGTACTCAGCTGCAAGTAATAGAAACACAGTCTAAAGCTTAATTCTCTATGCCCACCCCTGATAAGGGGAAAGGTATGAGTGTATTTGTTAGCTCATTCTTTGTTTTCACTCTCCATCTGCATTTTATTCCTTCTAGAATTGGTGAACTGTCACCGAACTGCCTATTTGATGACTAACTCAACAGCCCCATAAAAACTCACCCCAAGGAAACATCCTAAGACTTCCTGCAGAGTCTACCACATGGTCAATTGACACTTCCCTCAACCCCCAGATTAATAGATCTTATATGATATGACAGCTATAGAGATTAAACAAATGACTCTAAGAAAAGTACCTAGAATAATGGCGGGCTCATAGCAAATCCAGCAACTAATATTATTAGGGCATTTGAAAGAAATTAGCAATTAGATCAGCAAGATAATTTTACAACGTACTGTGACAAAAATAAAACAGGATTATGAGAGAGAAAGACTGGGATAAGTCATTAGATAGGGTCATCAGGACAGACCTCTCCTAGCAGTACATTTATGCTGAGTCAAGCAGAAAAATGAAACAGCAGCCAAGCAAAAGGAACAGCAAATGCAAAGGCCCTGAGGCAGAATCATGCTAGAATCATGCTAGTGTATTGTAGGCAGAAAAGGGAGGCAGTGTGGCTGGTCAAGGCAGAGAGTGAAAGGTAATGAAATCAAAGATGTAGGGAGAGGCCAGGTCATGTAAGTCTAATTAAGGATAGAAATAGATTCCTGCTTCTGTCAGTGAGTGGCCCTTACACAGAGAACAAGGTCTTACGAGGCATGGGGAGATACTACACAAGTGAGGTCAGGTGTATATACTCCTTGAGTTATTATGGGGTTACATCTTCACAAACCTATTATAAATTAAATATAAGACAAAAGTACATTTAATATACCTAACTTGCTGAAGATCACCGCTAAGGCCAGTCTACCTTAAATGGGTTCAGGACATTTACATCATCCGCAGCAGAATAAAACCACTTAACATGAAGCTATCTTGTAACAAAGTACTGAATATCTTGTGCAATAAATTGCCTAGAGTACTGAAAGGGAAAAGTACCCTGATTGTATGCTTTTTCACCATCTTAAAGTCGAAAGAAGATATCACGCCTATATCTTCTACTCTGAATAACTACTAGGAAGATAACAATAAGTAATGTTTTAATTATTGTAACTCTCCAACTAACTTGTTTTGCAACTTTGTTTTATTGGTTTTTTTTCTTTTAAAAATAAAAAAATTAGTAAGTCAAGTCATCATAAGTCAGGCTCTTTACACCACCTCCTGTTTTCATCCCCCAGGGAGGGAGGTTATTCTCCATCCAGAAAGGGGATTCAAGGGGAAAAACATCTCATGAGTCCAGGTAGAATATGGGCAGAGAAGGAGGGGGAGGCGATGGGGTGGCAGAAGGTTCTCCAGGAGCCTGGATCTTCTCTGTCTGATGGAAAGAGGGTTCGGGGCCCACTAGTGGGGCTGCATGTAACAGTGATCCTGCGAGTAGCCTGTTGGCTCTGGATAGGAGGAGACAAAGGCAGGACCCAGGGATAGGGTTGCCCTTACACAAGAAATCACAGTCTATTTTAAGAACCAAATCCAAATTTCATGATGTAATCAAATTGCTTCAAGTTTTTATTTATGGGTATGGACCTCAACGAAATCAGAAGGTGACACTCCTCTCATAAATATTTAAAAATTTTTATTACCAAATATACAAGGTATTTATGTAGAATAGAGAAGCTTCAACTTGCTAAAATAGAGTGAGCATATAGTTTATTGTCTGTCAGCACACCTGAAAATGAAAGGGATGCTATTAATAATAATCCTAGATCAACAATATGAGCTAATTTTGTCCTGGACAAATAAAGACCTATTAAGGAATTAGCCACACCTAATGAAGAGAAGGACTTGACATTTTAGTTAAATATGGTTGGAAGTGATTAGCAAGTTTAATCAACGGAATTCAGGATCTGATTTATATTTGCAAAAGGATATAAATTGGTACAGTCATTATGGAAAGCGATATGGAAATTTTTTAAAAAATGAAATATCAAACTATCATATAATCCAGCAGTCTCACTTCTGGGAATACATTCAAAAGCCATGAAATCAGGGTGTCAAAGAGATATCTGCACCCACACATTCATTAGTCTGTTGTGTGATTCACAACAGACTAGATAGAACAATCTATGTGTCTTTCCATGGGTGGATGGAGAAAGGAAACAGAATACAATTCATCCATAATGAAGGAAGAAGTGCTGCCATTTGTTACAACAGGGATGAACTGAGAGGACGTTATTTCATGAATTGAAAAAGCCAGATACAAGAAGAGAAATACCATATGATCTCAGTTATATGTAGAATCTTTAAAAAGTCAAACTTGCAGAAGCGGAGAAAAGACTGGTGGTTCCAAGTTTCAGTAGTAACATGAATAAGTTCCTAGAATCTAAGGTAAAACATAGTGACTATAGTTAACAATACTGTACTGTTTACTTGAAATTTGCTGAGGCAGTAGAATTTAAGTGTCTTACACACACACAATCATGTGCGTTAATGAATGTGTTAATTTGCTTATGGTAATCATTTCACAATGTATATATGTATGAGGCATGATTGAAAAAATACATTGAGTGTTTAAATTTTTTAAAAAAACTTATTACAGCAAAGGACATATTGCCATTAATTCCCCTCAAAATCCTTCCTCTTGCTTCAAACACACTTATCATTCTTGCCAATTTCTGAAGTCCTTTTGGAAGCCCTCTTTTGTAAGTTTCTGTTGTTGTGCTGTTGTGGCTGCCTCTTGTCCTGAATCATTTCAAAATATTTACATTTCATGGTCATTTCAATTTAAGCATCAGAAGACACATAAGGCCAGAGCCAGCGGATCAAGTTGCTAAGGACACACCATGACATTCTTATAGGCCTGCCTTTCTGTTAGACAGCATTCAGAGGCAGCATTCACAGTATTTTTGATCATAACTCATAAAGATGCTCACCTAAAGAGGACTTCCAGAACTGTTTCACAAAGTGGTAGGAATGATGGGATAAATGTGTCTGAGGTAATGGGAAGTGTTTGAGAATATTGGTGTCCAGGTGTCTTTTGAATTTATTTTTCTTAGTACACACTTACAGTACACAACATTTACATTTATCCTGGGAAGTTGGTACATGTGCACAACACATCTTAACCCTTCCATTTTTCATTCCCTATCACTCCACTCTTATCCCTCCAAATTGTGATTCTCCACCAATTTGCAAAACTTTGCTCTAATTTCAATATTTTCCCCCTCAATCCTCTTTTCTCATTTCCTGTGCCTCCCTTTCTTCCCCCTCCCTCCATTTATTGATCTTGTTTGAAAAAGATCTCCCTGCTTCCCACTTACCTATCTTCTATTTTGTTCTCTCTCTTGCTGTTTCTAACTATATATATATATATATATATATATATATATATATGCATATATGTATAATATAACTAAGAGAAGTCATGTGATAGTTAAGCTTGTCTGCTACAAAGAAAGATAAAACTGAGGTATTCATCGATAAATGGCTGCACTTGAAACCATATTAGGTAGAATAAGTCAGACACACAAGCTTAAATATCCTGCTTTCTCTTACATAAGAAACTCATTTCTTTTACTGTAACATTTTTAAATTTAAGCATCCTTCGTATATTTTGATCACCCCTTGTATATCAGATCATCTGAATGTATGCCTTGAACATACACAATTCTAAAAATTTTGTTTCATAAAGCTAGAAAAAGAAAAGGTCATTCTGGCTTCTGTGTGGAGACTGGATTGCAGGGGACATAAGGAGAAGGAAGGAAGCTTTTCAAAGGTCTTTGCTGAACTCCAAGTGAGACATGAAAGAGGCATGACCTAGGGAGGAACAAGGAAAATGGAGAGGAATAAATATAATAAATACACTGGAGTTGAGCTGGATG
>RJWT010033582.1:0-13876 GCA_004365215.1 Cuniculus paca
CAACGGAAGAAGCAACTTAATGACAGAGTGGCAGAGTCCTCTCTGAGAAAGACAGCAGAGGACTGCACCAGAGAAGCGGAGAGCAGCCTCCTGAGTAGGCTGACTGACCCTTACCTTCCCCCGCTCCTCTTCGGGCACACGAGTAATTGAAGTCTTGCCCTCACGAAGAGCGCGTTGCAGTAAAGGAGACAGGAAGGGGGGATCACAGTAGGAATTCCTAGCTGGGCGTTCCCTCTACTCCATCAGGCAGATATCCGAGCCAAAGGTGACTATGCCCAGAAGGGCTGCATAAGCCAAAGACAGGGTAGAGCTTCTCTCAACACATGGTCAGGTTCAGCACAGTTTGACTCTAATTTTCCATCTTTTCCTCTCCCGTGATAATAGAACCTTTTACCGACGCAGAACTGAGTATGGGTATGTGGCTAGCTGACCATGCATGCTGCAGCTGGGTGATTTTGGTGATTCTCGGTGTGACCTGGGCCTGTGATTCTTCCAGCCCATCCTCTCTGCTTCTCTCTACTGTCACTTTAGCTCCTGGTTTCCTCCTTCCTCTGTGTTTTGTCCTCTAATTCAAAGATGAACTGCCAATCAAATGTTGCGCTAATCAAAGACCTAATCACTGTACAGCATGTGTACAAACAGTCTGTCTGAGAACTTCTGTTGGTCATGGTGGGAGGACAGGGTCTGAAAACACTTCTAGACTCAGGGTGGAGGTCAGGTGAGTGGGGAACAAAAATCAGGAACTTGAGGGCAAAGATGGTAAAGACGGTCCAGGAAGCAAAGATGGAATACATTCTTATTCTAAGCTCAGGGTTTCTCAAACTGTGGTTCAAGGCACACGTGCAACAGCATCAGCTGGAGGCATTTGGTAAAATACAGATTCCTAGGCCCTGTGCCAAACCGATTGAACGTAAGTCTCTGAGGCTTGGGCAAAAAAAAATAAATAAATAAAAAATAAAATAATAATGATAATGATGATGATGATAATGATAACCAAAACCAAAAACACCAACATTTTGAACAAGTTTTTCAGATGACTCTTGTACAAGTTTGAGAATTCCTCCTGGAAACCACTTTACTTTGTAAATGGCCACTGTTAAGTACCCCACCAAGCCCCGCTAAGCCAAAGCCCAGAATCTGAGAGCAGAGATGGGGAAAGTGCATCTTTCCGGGCACGATCATGCAGCACGGACATGACACACCTGTGTGCAGTGGGATTGCAGGGGGAAAGGTAATGTGTGCCCACTGCCTCTTCCCAGGCATCATCCTGTCCGTGGTCCTGGCTGGTGTTCTTGGCATCTGCATTGTCTTGGGAGTGTCCATTTGGCTTTGCAGGAGGAAGAGGTGAGCTGGTTTGGGTCCAAATGGAAATGGGTGGCTTACGTGTCCCTGACAATCAGTCTATCTTGGAAGGCAACCTTGCAGAAGGCAGAGCCCCTGTCATCTCAACAAACTGACTCTTGGAGAGCTGCGCCCAAAACACCAGTGCCCTCGCCTCCCTCACATGAGACATGCAGCATGGGAAGGTCGCTGTGCTCAGACTTGGAGGCGTGTCGGCCCTGCTGCCCTTGCTAATTATCCATGTGACCTTGGACAAGTCTGATTTGGGGTTTGTACCTAAATACAATCAGCAAGGCTATCTTCTTGCCAAGATCTTTACATCTGGTATTTCTTTTGTGAATCCAGAGAGAAAAATGAGAGAAAACCTGCACTCTCACATTAGCTGTTAATTCCCTTGGCCTATGGTTTTATTGTCATTTTGGGATTTTCCTAGCCGTAATTATCTTTCCTGGTAGGAAAAGTAAAAACATTTTTGGGAATTACGAAAAGTGTGAAGTACAGGTAATAATGAGATCTTCAAAATTCAAGCATAGTATCGTCAGGGGTTAAAAGAGCAGCTGCAAAGTTCATTAATGCCCCGCCTAGAGGAACTGCCTCCCACACCAGCACATCTAGGCACGGTCCCAAAGAACTGACTTCTAAAAACCTCTCAGTTCCGTATCTGAGCCAGGCTGCTCTCCGGTTACTTCCTCCATTCTGACTAACAAGACTTATGTCCTCTTATTATTGTTCCAGTAGCAAAAAAGGTGAAAACAAAGGAGTCATTTATAAACCAGCCATCAAGAAGGAGACTGAGACTCTCTCCTGAGGTCTAGGGAACTCCTAGCTATCCAAGGAAGCACCCAGCTATATACTCTGGCTCTCTGGGCACCTGACACTCCTCAAGATGTTCTCTGGAGCTCAACCTGCAAACATTCCAGACAGTCGGCCTGCTGGCCTCCCCCACCCTTGTGCCACCGCCACCCACAGTGAGATCCGTGGGTGGGAAGAGCTCCTGGACCAGAAGGCAGGAACTTTGAACTGACTGCTTTACCTTTGTGAGATGCCTGAAAGGTCTGGATTCTGGGTCACAGACTGAGTCACCCACAGGTGGGTTGTTCATGGTTGGGACACACTTCCAACCAAGATTTCACCTGAGATGTTTTCAAGTATGCTGGAAATTCTTTATTCTCCAAGTTTCCCAACCAGAATGTACACTCTTTGCTTAGGTGGTGCTTTTGAAATTCAGTTACTTTTTTCATCAGGGGAGTTAACTTCCTTGGATTTCCTTTTGCTAGATTTCACATGCTTTGTAATATATTGGGCCATTTTCACAGTCCTGTCCTTTGGACCAGAGACCTGACTGGACCTTCAAGAAAGGTAATTTCAACTTCCATTTCTTGGTGGAGATAAAAGACAGAGACAGAAAGAGAGGAAAAGGGATGAGAGGAAGGCAGAGAGAATACAATGACATGTATGGTCCAGAAAAGTCTCACTTTGGAGTCAGAAATGGAATCGCAAGTTGTCTGTTAGGCCATAACATGAGAAGAACTGATTATTAAGCCCAACCCACCCTCCTGTCCATGGCTATTTCATAGTCTAAGGATTTCATAAACAGGCTATCCCTTAAAAAATGAGTTGGTTTCTCCTAGAGTAGACCTGAGCTGGGATGGCACAATCTGCTTTTCTTTTTTTTTGGTGCCGGGGTTCAAACACAACCTTGCATTTGCCAGGCAGGCGCTTATGCCACTGAACTAAATGCCCAGCCCTTGCTTTTCTTTTTCACCTTGTTTTATTTCATTTTTAAATCAGTACATGTTTGTAACAGACCTACTTTTGAAACTGCAGGAAATTGGCAGGAACAAAATGACTGCATGAAGGACTTCATCTCTTTTGTCCAAATGTCATTTCTGTCACTTCTGTGGTGTTCTACAGCTAGCCTGAAATCAGGACTTGTCTAATCCTCTTGACTTTGAGAATGTATAATCATGATTTAACTAAAAGACATTTTTACACTATTAAGAGCAGGAAGTAGTCTGTTGGCATGATTGCAGTATTTAAGGACCAATAATTATGGAATGTTAACTAAGCTTTTCCAAAATTCTTCCCCGCCAAGTTGCAGAAACAATTTCTGAGAAGACTTAATTCCTTGCTCATTTTCCTCTAGTAGAGGTGAGAACCCTGAGATCAGTTCCGTAACTAAGAAGGTACCTTGACCAGCAGCCCCTAATCACTTGCTCCTTGGAGTTCACAGGGATCTCGCTGATCCAGTCTCATTTTGACAGCACGGAATGTCCTGGTGAAGCATAAGTTTCTTTATAATATCTGTTTTCTTCTACTCCGTCCAACCTGAAAAAGTCTCTTGTCCACTATCACACTTTGGATGAGGGCAAGCCGGATGTCTTTGTACCTGTTTCTTCAGAGAAGGTTACAGGCGACTTAACGGGGGCTGGCACGTACTGTGTGTATGCACATGTGCACACGGATGGCTGACAGCCTCGGAGCCTGGGTGGCATCCCCCAAGGACATCACCATGGCTGGCTGGCAACGTGAACTAGGTGCTTTCTTGGCTTTCGCCCAACACTGCCTACCAGAAACCAGCACAAACCACTCCAGAGCAGTGCGACTGTCTTTTAGAAAACTCCATAAACATGGATGAGAGAATATCGAGATCGCTGCATTGGCCTGAGAGCTGGTCATAAAAAGGGAGCCACACAGGGAAAGGAACACGGGTGTCTGTCCCTCCCTCTCCCCCTCAGCATGGCCCAGGCATTTGGCTTGTGCGGTCCAGAGGAAACGAAGCCAGGGCAGAAGGAATGCTTCAAGAATCGACACTGCTAGTCCTGCCAGACGCTGAGCTCTGGTTTGCTTCCGGTTCTCTCTCTTTGCAGACACCGGCTGCTGCTGCAGGCAGCCAGATGCGGTATGGGAAGCGCAGCCACCTTGAACTCCATTCTCCGTGCGGATGCACATGGCAGGTGGAGAGGACAACAAGAAGGCACAGCCTGGGGAGGCCCAGGGGCAAAGCTCTGCCTTCTCTAGCATTTGCTTTGCATCTCACCAACGAGATTTAAGCATCTTCATTTTGTGTCATCTGGTAAAAACCTGTATCTGCTGCTTTAATAGACATTCTAGGATTTGCTGCGCTGACTTCCTCATCCTGGTTCAAGTTCAGAGTCTAAATTCCTCCACCCTCAGGGAACTCTCTGAGGGCTTTCCTGACCATCTCTTGGGCAGGTCGGGGGCCTGCAGCAGCCCTCTGTGCCTGTGGCTTGGATTTTGGAGGCCACTAGGCTGATGGTCTGTTTAGCATTTCCATATTTATTGCAACAATGACTGTAATGAGGACATACACCATAAACAGAAGAAATTATAAATAAAATAAAAGGTTTTTCACGTCAGTCTGATTCTTGTGGAGGCAGGGTTAAAGTGCAACTATTTGCAAAGCAGTCTGAACCTCCCTGTTACGATGAGGGATAACTAATGAGAACAAATAATCCTGTCCTTTACATCTACGTCTTAGAACCTGGCTCCCAAGTAAAATATACAGGTGGACTTAACCACTTGGCTGAGGACGGAGGCCCACCAACCCGTTACATGTGCAGCCCTAATCACACAGCTGCTTCTTAGCAGGGCTGGGAAATCCAGCTGGCACTTGAGGATTCTGCAGTTCTCCCAGTTGGCATCTCACCAGGCGCCATGGCCACTTACAGAGATGAAGTGGAGTGTGAGCCAGTTCCCCTGAGGGGCTCAAACCTCTGACATGCTCCATCCACTGGGGTAGGGGTAGGGAAGGTGTTTCCTGGAGTGGGGAATGGACCTTACCCTTTTCTCTCTCCACAGCCTTTCTCCCCACTCCCTGAACTCAAGACTCACCTAGGCCAATGTTAGGAAAAAAGGATGGTGAGAACTATGGGCTGGCAGAAGGAATTCAAGTCTTCCTTCACTTAGCCATTCTCTCATTAAATGCTGCTAAAACAATCTATAAAGTGTACAGCCCAAGAGAAATAAAATATAATGCCAAATGGACTTTGCAATAGCCACACTAAGGGTAAAAGAAATCAGTAACATTAAATTTCATAATATATTTTAACATATAATCAGTATTTTAGCCGGGGATCTAGCTCAGAGGCCTCAGCGCCTGCCTGGTAAGCACAAGGTCGTGAGTTCAATCCCCGGTGCCGCAAAAAAAATAAATAAATAAATAAATAAATCAGTATTTTAATGAGATAGTTAAATTTTCCATAGAAAGTTCTTAACATGTGCTAGGTGTTTTACACTTACATGTCTCAATTCAGATGCTAGATTTTCCTTATAAATATTTGATTTGTACTTAACATTTCAAAAAATTAACAGTTGAAAAAGCAGAGTTGGCCCAAACATATTTAAGTTTTCCAAATTATTGAATCAGTTATCAGTTTTTAAATTTAAATTTATTAAGATAAGTATCTCAGTTTTACTAACTACATCCCAAGTGCTCAACAGTCATTTGTGGCCAGTGGGGTCACCTTAGCAGACTGGCAGGTGGGGGATGCTAACCTCTTTTGAGACTTCTTTTGGAAGAGGTAAGCCTAGAGGATTTTCATGCAAAAGTAAAGAGACTGCGAGATTGAGGACTCAGAGTGAGGGGACACCAGAGAGGTATTCAAGAGGGGAGGAGGAAAATGAAGCCAAGATAAAGAGCCCAGTAGCAGACCTGGGACTCCTCCCACCACTTCCCCGCCCAGCCTGGATAACTGCAAAGGACCTTGTGGCAGGACCCTGGCTGGGTGATAAACATGCCCCTCCCCTCCATCTCTGAGACCTGGGGTTCCTGCACCTGTGAGGTGTGCCCATGCTTCGGTGGCCCACCGGGCCAAAGGGGCTGGCTAGGCTCTAGCAAAACAGAGCACATTTGAACTCCCCGTTGCTTGCACTGTTAGCACTGTCTGCCCCCTCACATTATGAGTGGCCTTACTTGAAGATGTCCAGAGAAGTACCACGGCTCGTTCACAGGAGGAAATGTGACCTCTGGGACTGCCTGCGCTGAAGCTGAGGTACCAGTCTGCACCAAAGGGCTGTGTGGGTGGGGTCCCTGGGACGTGCCATGCACACTGCAGATTGCCCTACAGGGGCACACAGTCCTCTAGCTCCATACAGCTGTCACACATGGGGCAGTCCCCTGATTCCCCCATGCCCCTTCATTGTAGAATCATGGGATAGAAGCAAGGGCCAAAGCACTTTGACATACTGAGTAATTCACCATAAAAATTTACTGCAACCAAGTGAGCACCGCATTATGACTACAGGTTAACCAGTAACTTAGTAATCCCTCTCATTTGTGTATTCTTGTTCAATGCACCCTCCCCTCCATTATGCAACAGCCCAGAGACTGCGGAGGACAAGGACACTGCACAGCTCTTGCAGCACCAGGATTGTTGGTGACAGTTCCAGGGCCCCCCTCCACAGCTCCACTGACATGGAAACACCCTCCTGTAATAGAGAAGTCACCACGCTTAACCCAATCATGCAGTAACCTCATAAACTCACAGGTGAAAGGCACTAAATACATTGTGCCAATGGGTTCCAGAAAGTTAACCACCACTTCCGGCCTCCAATCTGCTTGGTAACATTAAACCCTGGCCTGTGTGCAGGAAATCTGACTCGAGATCGCCAACCACAACTGCACAGAGGAGATGGCTAGCTCCTGGGGTGTTACCTTTACCTCTTAAAACAAATTCCCAAGGGATACATTCGTTGGGCTCTTTCCCTCAGACTGAACTGGAAAAATGGAATGAGTAAACACACACACATATAGTGTATGTATACATCATGAATGTATATATTTCATTCCATATAGAAAACATTTTTAAATGCAAACTAAACTACAGTGACAGAAATCAGGCTGGTGATTGGGGAAGAGGTGGAGCGATTACAGAAGTACGTGAAAAATTATTATGGTGAGGGACATGATCATTATCTGGGTTGTGGTGATGGCTTTCCCACGTGTCACAACTGTTCACGTTTCACACTTTAAAATGCACCATTTATCTCTTATTGATTTTACCTCCATAAATCTGTGAAAAAGGAAAAATAAAAACAAAAGTCCACAGTCTTAGTTATTTTTCTTATTGCTGAGACAAAATATCCAACACCCAAAGTTAATGGAGGAAAGGTTTACTTGGCTTACAGTGCAGAGGTTTCAGTCCAAAACTGGCTGGCTTCAAGGCAGGGTGGCACACAGCAGAAGGTAGCAAAGTAACAAGGGACCTTAACAGCATCTTTACGCTCCTTTTGTCTTATCCAGACTACTTAGGGCAGGTAGCACTCACACCCTTAATCCTTGTGCCCTTGATCCTAGCACTGCACCATGAATCAATTCCAGCGTCACACACTCTGGATCCAGCCACACTGGAAACAGCCCCACCTATGACTGCATGAGGCTTTGGGGGGACATCTAGACACAAGTCATAATAGGCACATATGACCAAAGGTCACCCAGTCCCATCCTCACCTGTTCCCTGACAGCTTATCTCCTCCTGGCCCAACCTCCCACCAGGGTAGGCATAGTCCTTCCCTTGGACTTGCCCCTTGGGTGAGAACTGAGGCGCATGACAGTCATGTGGCCAGTTACGACCTCTCTATTTTAAATCGAAGTCATCATTTCTGCCAGGGTTCACTCATTTCAAACACTAACTTTTAATCACCTGCAATGAAGATGACAAACCGTTCTGGTGAGGTAGATAACACAGACCAGTTAGTTCATGGGCTAAAACTAGATATCCGTCAACATGTCTCATGTATCTTAGTGCCTCTTTTTCCCAACCACATGAAAACTTCTCCTGAATATGGTACATCCTTTCCACGAAGGACCATGTACCCTCTAACAAGCAGAGCTTAGGAGCTTATCATTTCCTTTAACCACTGGGAGAAATCTGGAATAACCCCGCCTCCCACCCTACTATTGAATCTATTCCCTCAAGGACTTTGCTTTAGCAACTAATCCTTCTCCTGCACCAATTCTTCCCTTCCTACTGAATCGCTCCCATACTATAGCATGTCCCCAAACATGCAGTTAGTCGTATCACACACACACACAAAGGAAAAGACATCCTCCCTTGCCTCAGGTTATTTTCCCATTCCTCTACCATATCTACATTCCAAAGTTAGACACTATTTGCTTAACTCCCACTCCCTGTAACCCACTCCATTTAGGTGTTCACCCTATCTCTACACTAAAATTGCTTTTATCAAGGTCACCAGCAAGTTCTGTCTCAACACAACTATCAACTCTCTTTCTTGTTACTCATTATTCACAGCATTTCACATCCTTTGCTCCTGGCTCACCACACTCCCTGATTTTTTTTCCTTCTTCACTGATCACTCCGCCCCTTTTGAACCCCTTACATGGAGTGCCCCAGGGCTCAGACATCATCTTTTGTGATCTACATCCACTACCCAGATGCCTTCATCCACTCCCAAAATTTGAAGCATCTTACATACTCAAGCTAGTCTGCTATTTGTAACTTACAGTGCATTTTATAGTTGCCTTTAAGTAATACTTGTTATGGTTTACATGTTTCCCATAAGTCTCATGTGCTCAGACATGGGGCGTGGTCAGAAGGGGTGGGTCACTGAGAAGTGACCTAGAAGGGTATACTCTTATACTCCTTTCCTTCTCTGCTGTACTCTGCCATACCCTTCCCTTATGCTGTTTCTACCTTGGAGCAGCTAACCATGGACTGAACCTTCCAAAACCATAAGCCAAATAAACCTTTCCTTTTTTTTTTTTTTTTTTTTTGCAGCATTAGGGATTGAACTTATGACCTTGCGCTTGCCAGGCAGGCGCTTAGGCCACTGAGCTAAATCCCCAGCAACCTTTCTTCCTTTAAATTGTTGGTGTCAGATATTGTGTCTCACCAAATGGGATAGCTATTATAATACTTACGTGTTTTAATCTGCACAATTATATGTTCTCCAAGGACAAAGATCCCTACCATCTTGTTCTTTTCATCTTTTTAAGTGTCTACACAATGTTCTGTGCAAGGTAAGCCCAATACAAGCACTATAAACTCCAACTTTAGTTTTGCACAAGCACTAGAAAATGTGCAGTTTTACTACCAGGTAAAAGCAGGATTTATAGTGGTCTATGCTTAAGCAGCAAATACCACCTAGAAATTATTTAGCCTTACACCCAGAACTGCCTTGGGGATCATAATTATTATGGTCATCTTAGCATATGTCAAATCTCCAATTCTTCTAGACTGCGACCATAACCAACTGAATGGTTCTTCAGTTCTGCCTTTTTAGTGAGGTAAAATATGTACTTCTTTCCAGCAGAGGTTTCCTACCTGCTGAGGCTGATCACAGGGAAATCTCCATTCCAACTAAATGTCAAGTGAATAGCAATTAAATGACAGCCACAGTTTCAATGAGGAAGGGAAAATGAAACTACACGAATCTTGGCTGACATCTGAGCAATGTATGCCTCTTCTTGGGCTTACAAGTTAGAAGCACAGAGCCTTTGGTCCCTGGACTGATATTATCCAGTAAGATAGCTACAGAAACCTTGAACAGCCTCATTTCAAACTGCAATCACATGGGCTTGAGTGACAGGTAATTACAAGTTCCCATGTGTCCTGTCTCATGGCCCATGCCAAACTCGACCTTTGCTGCATGGCCTCATCAAGGGGAGGAAAACACAAGGACTCTACAGGCTGGAAGTTAAACTGACTCCATCTTCAGCCATTATCATGATGCTTTATAAATTCACTATTTCACGATTACTCAGGAGGCTTTTCAAAGGGAGGTTCCAGGATCTCTGAGGAATTCTCTCTGCTTGGTTTAAGAATCTCAAAGAACTTCTCTGCACCAAACTGTTTCTGAACACACAGACATGAAATAGGCCTTATGAGTTTTAAATGAGGGAACAACTTACATCTTCTCTTTGAAAAATGCTTCTGAACTGATGAGTCATAAACAACAGAACGTACAGACAAGTTTTTAAAGAGACAAAAATTGTAGCAACAAGTACTGACGGATACACTAATCCAAAGAAGGGGAAACACAGGAAATGAATAGTGTCAAATGATCTTTTTATTGTTCACTGACAAATACAGGTCTGGAAGGAGTCCACTGAATCGTGTGTTGAATGTGGTATGTGATATGCACTTATGTAGGACATAAAGGTATAACTTAAATAAAAATTTTGCATATTTTACATAAAGACGTTTCTTTTAAACACTACACTTTACTAGAATAAAGCTGCTTATTAAATGAGAAATATAAATACTATAATTGTAAATAAAATGCTATAAGCAAAGCATTTTTAGCAAGTTTGGTGTGACATTTACCTTGTCCACCTGCAGTTTGGAGTGGTGGGGCCTGGAAGAAACTTAGCTAACAGAAAGCCAGCCCTCAAAGAGCTCTTCATCGGAAGCTGGCCGTGATGCCCCCACAGGCTGCCTGCCATGCTAGCTGGCTAGTCAGCAAAGATTCAGGGTCACTCTGTGGCCCATGCTGACTGCTGAAGTGACTGAGAATAGTACCAGGTACAGAATCTTCTCTCACAATTGCTTATGTTGCATCCACTGTATGAATAAGAACACCTAGCATTTCTGGTGTAGTCTGCCATGCTCAGCAAACACTGAAATGTACTTGAAAAGAAGAAAAACACTGGGAACAAAAGCCATTTTCTATGTAGTCTGCACATATCATCATTACTTCCTTTCAGCCAGGTTTTTATCAATACGCTCTAAAAGAAGCTGCTGCTACTATACTATCAGTCAGACAGGCCAGGACTGAGGTAACAAGATGTTTCCAGTTATGATAACTAATCCATATGAATTAAAAAGAAATACAGCTGATATTAGAAAGCAATGGAATCAACAGTATTCACACAGCATAATATCCAAGGTCTGCAACAACAGTCACAACACTATGGTCGACTTTTAACTATGTCCATACTTCCTTCCAAACTGAGAAAATCCTGTGTGGGGGAGAACATATAATACCTACTCTTCCTCTCCAATTATTAAGCCTCAGAAAGCTCACTATAGATAATAAATGCAAAAAAAAAAAAGCCCCAGTAAAACAAAACAAAACACATGGCACTTCAATATACATATGGCAACAGAAGCAAACTATACCTTCCCTCTGGGCTTCCTTGGCAGGAGGCAAAGCAAGTTATTTGCAAAGTCAGCTGTGCCAACTATGGCAATACCTCCTAAGGGAAAGTGGACTTACAGCATTCCCTTATTACAGGTAACAAAGATTATTAAATAATTTCCTGAACTAACAGTCTCACCAAGGAAAATTTCTTTCTCATCTGGGGTTTTATTAAATGAGATTATATAATATGCCAGCTTCTTAATATTAAGCTATTAGTACACTGGGAATTTGCTCAGAGCTCAAGTACGTTTAATAAACAAAATTTCCAGATTTTCTATACAGATTGACAAATATTTTGTCAGAGAATTTAAGAGATTTACAAATCAATAGTAATAGCTAACTATATGTTTTTTTTACTCCTCACCAAAGAATACCAAGTTCTGCTAAGATTAAATCCCAGTTCTATGGGCATCTTACTCTTGACTCTCTTGACTCTGCACAGGAAGTTTCTTTGCTCAGTCTACATCCTTGACTCTTCTAGCTCAAGGAAAATCTTGCATAAAACTGGAAAACTAAAAGCTCCAGTAGAAACACTGGTATTAGTGCTAAGTTAACCTTTATGGGAATGATTACAACTGCTTATGAGACTGTTTACAGCCTTGTTAGAAGACGTGCTCCTCTTGAATCTCACCATTGAGATACCCTAATTTTTTTTGCCCTAATATTTTTAAACATAAGGTTTTATTAATAAAGGTCTAGTTCACATGCAAGGTCTGGTCTTTGGAATGACATATGGTTAGCTCAAAACACCAGGTGCACTTCTGTTTCAGTATGCCCACCATTCCTCCCTATCACACTCCTGTCAAAGACATCCATCTGTCATACCATTTCTGAAGACTCACTGCTGGCCCTATTTCTTTTGGATGTTCTACTACACATACGAGATTCACATATGGTTATCTCTTTAATGCATAGATAATTTTAATTTCACACTATCAGCTCCCCAAAGACATTACCTGGGGATAATTTCCAGTTAGTAAACTCACAATTTATTGGTAATTCCTCTTTATAAAGGAAACCAAAATGTTTAGAAACTGAGCAAAAACCCTGGGTATTCTTAAAAAGTGAAGGCTGTATGATTGCTACCAAAACTCAGAGATACCTACTACTGTAGATCTAAAGATTATATGGGCTAGGTGATATGGTATGATGCAATACCATTTGGGTGAAAGTGCTATGCAGCATCACAGGAGAAAATGGAAGGTGTCAACATCACCCTCTGGCATGTTTTCCTCATGCTCTCAGTGAAGCTTGTCCCAGCACACATGACTCAGCGCCCTGCCCAGCTGCTCACAAATAAAACAATGGGCTTCACCTCACCCAGCCCAGCACCTAGCACTCAGATGGGAAGTACTGCAGCTTTAAGCTGGGGAAAGACTCACAGACTTTGCACAACAATTCTTGATTTTATACTTTCCCAAGAAAGTCAGAAAGCTATCTTAAAGAAACAGAATTTATAGTAAAAAATAAATGTAATGCCTCAAAAGCTAAAACCTAGAATAGAAAAAGTTGAGGAAGATACAACTTAGAAATCACATCTTACTTTGGCTAACTTATCATAGAAAGTCAGTGTAATGTATTATTGCATTGAGAAGCACAGCCCACCATGTTTCTCTAAGACGGTCCTAGTGAAGTCCATGGAAACAGTCCACAGAGGTGCTAGCCCTTCAGCCTCCTGTAACCTCAGAATACAAAGACAAATGCTAAATAGGATGTGACAATTTACCTGCTTAGCACAGGTTGAGTTAGGAAGAAAACACCAGACCCCATGGATTAGGGTGTTCTCAGGAAGTTCCCATTTGGACTCCAATGGCTCCACATTATCTCAAAGCTTTCAAAAATTACCCAATATCCAGGCTAACTAAATCTGGATTGAGGAGCCAGAACCAGAATTCTTTATGGAACCCCAGGTGATTCATGCAGCCAAGATGCAGACCACTGGACACATCCTCTTCAGAGACCTGTTGCTTGAAAGCCATGTGAATGAAATTCCTATCCAGTTTCACGTTTTCTAAATTCCACCAGAAAAAAAGGGATTTTTTTTTTTTTTTTAGAAAAAGGCACAGTTGTGCTTCCTCTAAAGATGCAGCCCGCTGTTTGGGAGGTGCTGACTGTCGGAGGTTATCTGGAGCGCTGGTTGTAAAGAAGAAAGTCCTTGTCTTGGCAGAGCAGGCAGAGTTTCAGACTTCGGCAGCTGCCTCCGGCAACAAAAAACGCCCATATGGCCATGACCACCATGACTACATACGCTGACACCAGATTTATTCCATAATGAGGACTTAAGAAGGTCTGCAAAGGAAAAATAAATCAGCTCGGGTAATAACGCAAGCTTAGTAAACATGTGGAATAACCAAAGAGAAAAATATGAAATACTTTCCACAGCTGGCCTGTAACCAAACATATGATG
>RJWT010033583.1:0-13861 GCA_004365215.1 Cuniculus paca
AGTCACATATTCAACCATGTATTTCCTTGACCATATCAGAATCCTCCAATTCCATTTCATAGACCTTTACATCCAGCATAAGATGAAAAGAAGTTCAAGCATATATAGTCCTACTGGTTGAACATGGGCTTTTGATCTCAACTGTATACATTTCAAAAACTACAACTGTTTTCCAAGAAATGAGTGACGAGTTTGGTAGATAGACCTTTTTAGATTTATGTTTAGAAAAATAATCTCCTCATAGGGTGCGGTCCTGCTAAAGATACCTGATCTATAATACTGTACAAAATATTGAAAGCGCCATTGTACACTTGAGCCACTATTTCAGTGTTTACTCAAGGTAGTGAGTCCTATCTACTGACTTTACAGCTACAGTAGACTATTGTAGTTAAAAGACTGAAAGTTCTACCCTACTGTCTCTTCTTAGAAAATGGCTGCTCTTCCCAATACAAAATAATTTTCTTGTTTCCCTTTAGAAGCAGAAACTTCTCAGGGTCCCATAAATTGAAGTTTCACAGCGTCACAAATTTTAAAATCCAGAATCAACTCCAGTAAACTTTCTGTCAGTCACCCTTAGAATAACTGTGGATCTCCAGTATGTGGACGCTTGAGATCAAATACTGTAAAACTCCTAATAATTATTGCCATGAGCTAATATATATAATTACTTCCCTCACTCACAGCCTTTCCAGGAGAATCTGTCCCACCTAAAAAGGCCATCCCGTGTTCTGTGTGTTTTTTGCTGTCCTTATTCCCCAAGCATGTCTGGCCCAGAGCCAAACATTTGTCCAAAAGCCAGCCATGGGGCAATCAAATTCCTTCAGTCTAGAATTTAAATAAGAGTCGGCACCTTTAGACAATGATAGGAATTTGAATTGAAATTAACATTTGATGATGCAGTTGACTCTGTAAGCACTATTCTCTGTGTGTTATAGGTTACAGGAACAGAAACTGTATGGTGGCAAAGTTAAGAGAGGAATGCAGAGAAAGAGACCACAATCCCCTATAAAGAAGAGAGGTTAGCTGCATCATTGCTAACATCACTGATCCTCATTGGAGGCCAGGTCAGCTCTTGCTCTAGATGCCACGACATTCCTCCATGCGGTGGATACTTCAATTTTTCCACCCAATGCTCATTCTCTCCTTGATTTTACTCAATGTGCACCAAAAAGGAGACTGAGTCTCACTTCACTTTGCAGCTAGGAATAGCCACAACCTATGATCTGGCCCAAAGAGTAGAAAGTGTTGGTGAAAACGTCCTGGAAAACTCTTAAGAATGATGAGGGGGTTGGGAAGCACATTTTGGCCCTCCCCACCCCTTCTGACTGCCATCTGGAGTGCAGAGTCATGGGTAATGCTCCAATTTAAGAATGGACTCCTTCAAAGGAAGGTAGAGAAGATAGAAGAGGTCCAGGTTTCTAGCGATGATCAAAAAGCCATACTAACTTGAGATTACCTACCTCCCATTTCTTGTAATGAGAGGGAAAAAAAGAAAAAAACAAGCCCTTCGTGCCGACACTGTTCCATTTTGGGAGTCAGAAGCAGGGTGCGATACAGGGCTCACACATAACCACAATTCGCTCAACAAATGTTCCATGCTAAGAATATGTTAGCAGTTCCTGAGCCAATGCTTGCATCCTCCCTTCATGGTCATTGCCTTCCAGGACCCCATGTCCACTAAAGAGGTGGAAGACCACCAAGAGCAAGAACAGAGTGCTTTGCAGAGTAGCATGAGGTGGCCTCCTCTGGGCCTTCAGATGGTTATGTGAGGCTCCTCTTCTTAAGGCCCCCCATCTGGCATTCATGTCATTGGCAACAGTGCTACTGTAAGCTTTATAACCACACCTGGGAACAGTTTTCTCCCATGGTTTCCAGAAGGCCTTCCTTTTGGAAGGTGGATGAGGTAGAATTCTCAAAATCAGAGAAAGATGTGAATGTCCTGGTGCTGGAATCTCAGCAGTGTGAAGCTACAGTTACAAGATGGAGAAGCAACTTTTGAAGATGATGAAGAAAATGTCAGGGAAAAAGGAGCTTCGTGCTTCACATCCTAGACACCATGGTGCTTCATTAAAGACTTATACATCTTCATCCTCAATGGTCACTGGGTCTACAGCTCATATAGATCTAACTCTACTATGTAGAGCCCTCATAGGCATGGTAGAGTTGTAAAAACAGTCATCTAAGTACGCTAAAAGAACACAGGATTGGCAATCCCACCAAACAAATTAGATAAGAATTTTCCACTATAGGTCTTAAAATCACTGATATGCCATAAATCTGATTGCTCCTTAAGTGTCCAGCTGTGGCCTAGATTTAGCATGAAGGGTAGTTAGAACAATTAGTAGTTCTTCGTCCTTTATTGTGAAACCCTGAATTTGTACAGTAATACCATGTCTTGAATATGCCATGTTTAAAGACCTTCCTTCACTGGTTACCTTTGAAACAATCCTTTTCATAGTAAAATACTAAAAATTATAGAAAGAACTTTGCTGAGGGAAATGGCAGTGCAAGATAGGCATGGAGGCACACACCTGTAATCCCAGCTTTCAGTAAGTCTGAGGCCTAAAGCTCATAAGATTGAGCCCAGCACGGACAATTCAGCAACTTAGTGAGACCATGTCTCAAAATAAAAAATACAAAAGGGCTGGGGATGTAACTCGGTGCAAAGGACTTGTGTTCAATCCCCAATACAGAAAAAAAATTGGCAATATGATTGGGGTTGTAAATATGAAAACCCTGTAACATTACAACTCTCACCTAAGTATATGTCCTAAAGCAGAAGTTGGCAAGCTTTTTCTTGAAAAAGGCCTGGTACTTCACACTGCTGGCTTTGCATGCCATATGGTCAGTTATGTCAATTCTGCATTCATTTTACAAAAATGGCCACAGACAATATGTAAAAAAGTAGGAGTAGCAATACAATTTATTTACAAATACAAGGAATGAGCCAGATATAGCCAACTCATTAGAAAGAAAATGATCCAGGTGTGTGCCAAAATACAGGTAAAAGAATATAGTGTGCTACCATTCATTAGAGCCCCAAATCAGAAACAACCCAAACCCAAATGTCCGTTAACAGAACACTCAACAAATAGCCATGGTGTACATGTATCCATGCACTGTTAAACGGCAAATTGAATAACCCATATAGTACACATGACCATATTCTTGTAAGACTCAGAACCAGAGCTGAAAAAATGTTGAGAAAAAAGTAGCCAGACAGTCTGTATATTTGATTTGGTAAAAACTGTGTTGTCTAGGAATATGCACTTAGTTGGTAAAACCGTCAAATAAAGCAAACCAGTCATTAGGAAGAAGGTTGGAAAGCAAGAAAGTGGGGACCAGGGATGAGCTTGAAGAAGGGCTTTGGGCAATGGTAATGTCCCGTTCCTTGACTTAGGTGATGGTCATGTAGACATTCACTAGGTAACACTTTACAGAACTACCACTGAATTTTCATACTTTTTTTAGATATGTGTAAACTTCATAAGAAAAATGTGGGATTTTACAAAGGTACTTTCCATCTACAAAGTGCTACACATGACAAGGTGTTAGTAATCTGTCATCGGGGTCCCCCCGGGAATGAGTGGTGTTACTCAGTGCTTTTATTTGCTGTGTGTGAGCAGGTGCCTGTCTTCCTATGTGCTGGGAGCTGAGGTCGATCAGCCAGATGGACAAATCAGAAGCACATTGGCCAGGGCTTTGTGTCCATGTACATTCACAGACACCCAAGATGATCTCTTAGTAGCGCATATGTTTTTTATTTGTAATCTACAAAATACTAATGTGCACACCCTTGGGAAAAACCTTTGCATTGTTCCTGTAAGTGAAATCAGACACTGACTACGTGGTATTCTGGAATAGTAGAGGTCTGCAGCTGTCTTCCCTCTTTTACTCTGAAAAATATTATGAAATTGAGAAGTGCTATCTTTGATAGTGTCTCCTGGGAGCAGAGCACGTGATGAACAGACTTCCACAGTGGAAGAGATGGGTGAGGAGGTTAAGTAAATTTTCTTTGTGTAGTTCCCATTAAACTTCAATCAGAGTTACAGAAAGAAATTTCCTCCAGGCGGCTGCGAATACAGGTATTGGTTTGACTTTAATAAAAGTCACAACTGATCTCTCTGAGGTCTCTCGTGGAATGAGCTCAGCAGATTTCAGGCAGGTCCTTGAGAGGAAAAGCGCCCACTTAAACATCGCATTATCCTAATAATCCCATTCCAGATCCACCGTCCCATTATTTTAAAGGTCTTCATTTGCAAATTGTGGTATTTGAAAGTTTTCTTTTTACATTACTGCAGAAAGCAGATGGGTCTTCCTCAGGGCCCCAACCTATTGACAAACTCCATTCCTTGCAGACCAGTGTTAGAGGGCACGGTGGGTAGCCTCAGCCACTGTGCACCTCCACATCATTGCTCTGATTAAGCTGTATATTTAAAGCAACACCTATTTTGTGGCAAGACTGATTTTAATGAGATTTGTTAAGAAAGAAAAAATTATCTGCTAAGAATACAGGTGGTCAGCCTAAAGGATAATTTTGTCCCAAGACATGATGACATCTCACCCATTCATGTGTTATCCAATAAATCTTTTCAGGGAACCTACTATGTGTTAGGCACTGGAATAAAACAGGCATTACAGTAGTAATGGATTTGTAATGTAGCAAGGAAGGTAGTGAACAGGTGAAAACTTAGTAAGATAAATTCAGATAATGAGAGCTGCATGAACAAATAAGACTGGAAAATAGGTTAGGTGATGATTTGGGATGGGATATTAATGCAGTTGAGTCAAAGCCCCTTTCAGAAGGTAATTTGTGAATTGACAACTAATTGATGAGGAGCTATCCATGTGTATATGATAGGCAAAGGAGATTCTAGGGAGAGGGTATAGCAAGTACCAAGTGCTTATGGGAAGAAATTTGGTGACCCTAGAGTATGCTAAACAAGGAAAAATGGATCTGAGATACATTTAGAAAGGTGGGCAGGGGCAAGGTTCTACAGAATCTTGTTGGTAGAGCTTCAGATTTTATTGTACATGCAACATATCTTTGCTTTTTAAATATATAAATAAATATTTCTTCAGATAATATCAGGTTTTCTTGGGATGCACAGGCGCTTGGATGGGTATGAAGGAGATAAGAAAGTGGCTCTGAATCCTGGCATTGCCCCTAATTCGTGGGCAACTATGGGCAAGGTTCGTCAGCTTCACCAAGCCCTGTCAGTAACCTGGGGTTAACATCAGCACTCACAGATCCTGGTGTATCCACGATGTCTGTGAAAAGCCTGGCCAGCTCAGGCTGACACTCAGTAGACACTTGATCATTTACAGCAGAACCTTAATTTGAATGACCTTGTGGACCCGCTGAGCCCCAGGGGCAGCCTTCTTTTCAGTAAAAGCTCATTGTTGAAAAATGAGGTCAGGCCAGTGGTAATGCATCAAGGAAACTCCAAAGCTATTAACAGATCCTGGGCAGGTGGCCTTGGGGTAGTAGGACAGGCACTTGGCTCAGTTGCTGGCTCTGCTGCTCACTAACTGAATGACCCTGGGAAACTGAGTTTCCACTTCCAAATCTAAAAAACAAAAACCAACCATCATAAGTCTGGCCCTGCCCATCTCCAGAGTTAACAGAGCTTCTGACACAGTAACGATGGCCCTTACACAGGTAACACGTTAACCTCTCCCCCTCCCCAGGTTCCTTCGGCTTGCATTTCACTCTCCACCCTGGAGGTGGAGGAGAAACCTCCAGGCTCTCTGAATAAGTCAAAGGCCAGGCTGGGAGTTGGAGGAGAGAGCAGGCAAATCCCTCAGGACTTCCCCTACACTTAGTCTCTTAGTCTCTACTAGAGTTAAAAGAATTCACTTATGAATCTCCCTCAAGTGCCCTATAATTGATACTCTCTGCCAAATTTAAAATGACTTTAGTCTGACTCCTTGGCACATAATCCCTCTCTTTGAGAAGGTGAGGATACCTTAACAGGTACCACCGCCATCTCCTCTTTGGCACTCTGCCACCCAGGATTCTTTTTAGGATGGCGATAGTGACACCAGCAGTGGCTCTGGTCGGCTTGTCTGCCACTGAAAAGGAAGGGTCCTGGGTTCAGGACTGCAAGGAGACATTACCCACTCTTCATTTTTACCATTTGCAGCCGGAGGTACACAGAGAAGAGAGGCGAGGCTGACACCAGGTGAGCACACAGGGAGCACGAGAGGCAGAGCTCATCGTTGGTTGAAGGAGAGAGGAGCAGTCCTGGTGACAGGCGGAAATTTGAGAAAGAGCAGCTCCAGCCTAAGGTCTACAGATAGTGATCTCCACTTTGGGGGCCCAAAGTGTCAAATGTAACCAAGCCACAGGCAGTATGAGACAAAGAAGGAATAAAGAATGAATATAAATGTAAAATGAGTTGGCTTAGTTTTCAGTTTTTTAATCTCTTCAGGTCATGAATGCAGGTGTGTTTGCAGAAGTTTTGGAAATGAAGACAATGTAGGAAGACGCAGGATTGTGGAGAGGAATGGCGCTTTCCGCCAGAGAAGGCAGTTAACACAGTCTCCTGTCTGACCATCAGGAGAGTCATATGAAGTAGGGCCGGATTTATCATTATTCCCATTCATAGGAGAGAAGACCGAGTCTGAACAACTAAAGCCGCATGCTTTGGGACACAGTGGATAGCAGGCAGTACCTCCACTTTGGTCCACAGGAGGTCCTCTCAGTACCCTCCAACTCCTCCACCCTCTCACTGTACCCCAGAGGGAAGAGGGAGAGTCTAGATCCCCAGGAATGAGGCTGACTGCTCATTAGCCTGACGGAGAAAAAGTGGACACATCGCTCTCTCTTGTTTAAAGGAACAATTTGTACTGATTAGGAAAGGCATTTGTTCAAGTCTGCAAATCCTTTTAAGAACTAGAATCCACTTTTGTTCTGAAAAGGCCTGCACTCTGAGCTTCTAACTGATGATAATTACTAGTCCATTATTCTCTTTCGGAGTCCTTGAGCCCTGCAGAGCACCTTGAGGGAGTGATGCCTGCAGGCCCAGTGCTGCCCTGCATGGCTCCTGCCGATCCTCCCATAGGAACTGATGTCAAGCGGCAGGGCTCCAGTGGAAACCAGCAACAGCCCCATTATGGTCCGCAGCTCACGTTTTTTGCCAGATAAAATACAGGTGTGCCACTTGGGATGGTTTTTAAAATTATGTCATTTATCTGAAATTAAAATTAAATTAAACTTTAACAGGGCATCCTACATTTTAATTTGCTGAGTCTGCCATCCCTTACATTCTACCCACCCCTTTCCCACAAGACTGCCTCCCAGCACCTTAACCCATGCATGATCACTTGAGTAAGAATGCCTTTCATCCCCTGAGTACCCTACAGTTTGGGTTCCTCAAAATCTGTTCAGGTGGGATGGTCATAGATAGAGACTGATGTTTCTCAGTGCCAGGGTCCTGTAGGACTTCACGTAGTCCAACTCACTTTAACCCCACCACGACCCTTGTGTCACGGATGAGGAAACTGAACATTGTTTTTCAAACTTACCTCTCCTGTGAGTGGTAGGACTAAAGTTTGAAACCTTGACTGTGGATGCTAGGGAGACAGCTCATGTGACTCTGTGAAATTACCTCTCCAAGCCTGTGTTTCCTCCATAAAATGAGAAGATTAAAGTTCTACCAGCCTCCCGGGGAAGATTAAATGGGATGCTGGGTTGATGTCACTACCCCAGGGGCTGATGCATAGTTAGGGCTTGATGTACAAGGATGGTTTCTGGGTATACTTCCAGCTTCTGCCTTAGGTGGTCCAGTGCCATCCAGCACCCACAGCAAGGCGGTGTGTCCTAGACGCTTCCTTCTGGGAGAAGTCTCAGCTTTAGGGATGGGACTGGAGACTGGGCAATGCTCACAGCTTGGCACTGGCTTAGCAGGGCCCCAGGTGCTTTGTCTCTAAGCATCGGTTTTGTTGTCTGTAAAATGAGAGATAATTGTGCTCAAAGCTTTGGTGTGTGGAGTGACAAGTTGATGGTTCAAAAGGGCCTTTGAGGTCTCAAACCTCCAAGCCATGCACGGGCTTGCACAAATGTTCATATCACCATCTGGGCATTTCCTGAGCTGGTTGTATTCATTCATCAAAGTCTGGGAAACCAGACCTTGTTCCAAAGGGGAAGGTAGTGTCCAGCAGCCTCACATCCAGGTGATAATGACCTGTCTTGTCCTTACCTAAATGTAGCTTCCCTCTTACCCCTACTGCTGAAATTTGTTGCCCCATTGGTTTCCTTTCAGAACCTAAATGTGGCTCTTCCCAAGTAAATCATGGTTCCATTCCAGAAGATGGGTCAAGTTCTGGGTCCTAAAATCCCTTGCCAGTTCAGTAGCTTGGGTCATGCTGGTTGGGGTCCCAAAATAACACAAGAGAACCGTTACAAAACACTTCAGAAACTGATGTCCTCAAATGTCTTCCTAAGCCTGCTGTGAAAACCCAAGCAATATGCTATTTGTGAGCAGGGTTGAAAAAAACTCTGTGCCTAAAATTGCTCACTCTGAGGGCTACTGATTTTTCTCATTGCAACTGTAACTGAGCATCTGATTGCTGAAGAAATGACAGGGGACAAGAGAGATAAAGCCCAATGACCTCTCAGGTCTCCCCTACATGATTAAAAGGGTGAAACTATAAAGCAGTGTCATGCAACTTGGCATAAAGTAGGTAGGTAGCTGGTGGGCCCTGTGTAGATAGGGTAGTATTTCCTCAGCATAAGTATCCTAAGGGAACTTAAGCTCATGTCCAACAGCTGTCTTTTTCATTGCTAGGTATTTTGTGCATAGATTAGCATCTTGCACATGGTAAGTCCTCAGTAATACATATTTACTCATGAGTGAATTTTGAAAGGATGAATGGATGAATGGATGGATGAATAATTGGCATCCAGTATTCAGGTGTAAGGCAACAGCTCAGCAAAATGAAAAGTGAAATGACATTCTAGAAGGAAGTCAAGAGCAGCAATTTTGAGGTGGAGGCAAGCAGGCCCCTGTACAGGCCTGGTGGGCAATGGATATAAGTGGAAAGATTTGATCCTGGAATTGGAACCATAAAAAAGAGACAGAGTGTGCCTGTTCTGCAAAACTCTCAGACAGCCAGATGCACCCTTCACTTTCTTCCATTTACAAAACCAAAAGGCTTGATGTATTCTTAACCTTTCTCTTGTCATACCTTATATCTAATATATCACTCCTTTCTGCATCTATACCTTAAAGACAACAGCATTTCCCAAATGTCATTTCTTCTCACCTTCCATGCAGTTTCCATCTCTTCAAGTCGCCAGCATCTCTCATCTGGAAAGACAGTTTCAGTAGGTCCTAATGTCTCCCTGCTTCTACTTTTGCCCCTTACGCCTCTTCCCCACACAGTAGACATACCAATTCCTTTAAAAAATCAGGTCAGATCGGACCACTCCTCAGCTAAGAATCTTCCAAAGCTTTCTACCCCATCTCAGAATACACAAATCCTCACAGTGGCCTGCAAGGCCCTAAGTGACTCATCCCAATCCTCTTGCTAACCAGTTTCCCCCTTACCCATCACTTCCTGCTGCTCTGGCCTGCTCTAGCCTGCTGCTCTTCCTTAGACATGCAGCTACATTCCTCCCCCAGGCTTACTGTGCCTGCTTTGCATTCTGCCTCATCACTCTAGATGGGCCTGGTCTGGTTCTGAATCCAGATGGAGATGAATGTACACTTGGTGCTTCTGCTTTGTCATGATAAAATTTCTATTTCTAGCAAACAGTCTCCTGGACCCTCAACCAGTTCTACTCAGGCCTACCTAGAGCACGCTCAGTGTCTTACCAGGAGAAAACGCTAGTACCTGTCAGTGATTCAAGCCCTGGAGTAAGAAAACTTGAGAGTAAGACTGTGCGGGTTGTATGCTGTACAAGGACGCAAGTCAACATGGCCAATCTGGGTTGGAGCCCAGCCTGAGCTCTGCTTGCCAAGCCTGCCAAGTGGATTCTCCCAGAGAAGTGCGCCATCACACGAAGGCACCTTATGAGCCAGCAGGGACGGGAAGCTGAAGAGGAAACAGTTGATATTCAAGCCAGGGGCCCAGAGGGCAAGTGCTGCAGCCTTGGTTCTGACCCTGGAAACTGGATGGGAAATCAGCAACAAATGGACACCAAGCCTCCAGGAGGGTGGCGGGAGACTTCCTGCCTCTCTTGATCTTTCGACTGGGTGAGGTGGGTTCTAACTAAGGCAGGGATGGAGGCATCCTAAACCTGTTCAGAATCAAATAAAACCTGCAGACACTTCTGTGGAAAAGGGCACACTTATGCACACACACACATACACCTTAAATTTTGCACTCAATTTCTGAGACCTGCACCCTATATCTACCCCACTCTATATCTGCATCTGTGAAACCAAGTAACCCTGGCAATCCGGTGTCTTTAAGAGTCCTCCAACTCAGATGCAAAATCTCAGCAGCATCTAAGCACTGCCAGGAAGCACCTGCTCCGAGGCAGCTGTGCTGAGCGGTGGAGGCTTTGCAAATCCTCGTGGGAGTGTGGTCCCTGGGCAGGACCCTGCTTGACCCAAAGACCAAGGACATGAAAAGGAAGTTCCTGCTTCTCTCCCTGCCTCCTCACCCTATGAATCCTGCTCCCTTCCTTTTCTTTCCCAAAGTGCCTGGCCACCTCCTCAGAAGCATAGACAGCCCCATCACCAAAGGGCCCTGACCATTAATTACCTACCATCATGGCGCTGTTTAGCCTTCAATTTTCCCGACTACCACAAGGATTAACTCAATCTGTGAGATTTCACTAGGCCATTTAAGGGAGCATCATAACTCTTTCTGTTCCCCAGAAATTGTAACTCGGACTCGGTTTTGTAATGCTAATTGCCTTATCTTCATAAATTCTACAGTCTTACATAATTTACCCGCATTGTAGCAGGATTTCCCAAGAATAAAAAAGCAGGTGCCGTCAATGGTAATTTGAATAAGAAAAGACATGTTAAGTGGTTCTTCTCTCACTAGTAATAGAAATTAATTAGCTTTGAGCAGCTTTGGAGGTTTTTGCATTTTTTCCTGTAACCTGTTATGTTTTCTAATTGTATGGAAAGAAGGTTTGATTTGATCACATTATTTGGTGACGGAGAGGCCTCTGTTTGGAGTCAAAGGTACAGAAACGGTGGCAGCCAGGAGGGTGGGAAGCCAACTGAGGTGGCAGACAGAGTGCAGGCTTTGTAGTCAGATAAACATGAGTTCTGAGCTGGGGCAAGCCACTTGCTAGCTCTGTGACCCTGGGCAAATCACTTCCCCTCTTTAAACTTCAGCTTTGCCCTGTGCAAGGCAGAGGTCACAAACTCTAACCGAGAGGAAGCAAGGAGCTATGCCATCGGGAGCATTCACTCTGGGACTGGACATACCTGCTTTGGTCCCACCATTCCTTTATTCTGTGTTCTTTCCAGTTAGGATGTCTTTAACTCTTAGAAACATAAAATACTGTTTAAGCAATACGAAAATGAATGCTCTCACGTGAGAACACTAAAGCTAGTGTGGGCTGCAGGGGCGATGCAATTCATGGATAGATCAATACCATCAAAGATCTAGGTCTACTTTCTTCGCTCTGCCTTCCTCAGCACTTGGTTCATGGATGTAGCTCCACCTCTCCCCAGCAAGGATGTAAGCTTCCCAGTGCTCATTCAGCAGGAGCAGGAGTGAGCCTCTTATCCCACTGTGGGGTGTAAGCCCTCCCCTTCAGTCTGACTGAGTCAATTATTCTGGCTGTACATCTTGGAACTATATCTGATTCCAGAAGGCCACATGGATTGTTAGGCTGATCAGGATCTTCAATCATAGAGCTGAGCTTGAACCAGCTTCCTTCCGAATCATAAGGAGGAGGGATTTACTGGGAAAGAAGTGGGGAGGTGAGTGAGCAGTGGCTGCCTAGTAGTCTGTCCTCTGTGATAGGCACACGACCTTGTAATATAGTACATTGTAGCAGTACCTGTAGTGACCCCCTGAGCTCTGTTTCCTTGTCTACAAACGGGACAGCAGAAGCACTGCTTCACAAGGTTGCTGTTATGATTTTTGTAATGCAGGTCTGAAGAAGCTTATCCATCAGAGTCATATGCTCTAATTTCTTCCTCTTGTTTTTCCTCCCAAGTTTCTTTGAATGACATCCTTCAGCAAGTTACTCAAAGCAACTCTCTGGGCCTTGGAAAGACCAAAAAGCAAAGGAAGAACAGGTGATAGGAAAAGCTGTTTTCTAGAGTATGTTCTCCCAAGGAGCACCATTTCACCACAAGAAAACCACGATTAAGGGAATATATTGCAAAGACATAATTTGAGGACTAGAACTGTGATAAAAGACACATCATGAAAGCAGGATCATGGGATGTGTGAAGAAAGCAGCTAAAGGTTCCTGGTTCCAAATCATGGCAAGGCAGGTGACACACAGATTCTTTCACTAAGGAAAAGATGCCCCCGAGATTTAAGGACTCCACCCACCCCTCAGAGTCATGGAGCCCAGCTGGCAGCCAGCTCTCCAGGCAACTGGCTGAAATTCCTCATTATTCAGCTTCAAAAAACTTGAAAGTTCCACAATTATTAAACGGGATGAAAATGCAAGATTCAACTACTTTATGTCTATAAAAATGCATTTTAAATGTAAGGACACAGATAAGTTGAAGGGAAAAGATATTCCAGGTTCTTTCTTGTGCAAACACTGAGCATACAAAAGCATCTTTGCCTACACTAATATCATACAAATTAGGCATTAAGATAAGGAATATTATCAGAAGTAAAGAGGGCTATTTCATAATGATTAAAGGGTTAATTCAGCAGAAGGACTTGATTGTCCTAAATACGTATGTATCTTATTAGCAAATCTTCAAAGAGATGAAGCAAATATTGACTTCTATAGCTGGAAATTTCAACAACAATTTTTTTAAACATAAAACTCCTTAATGAAATACTAACAAACTGAATCCAGAAACATATAAGAAGGATACTATACCTTAATCAAGTGATATTTTTCTCAGGAATGCAAGGTTGATTTAATATTTGAAAGTCAATGTAATTCACCACATCACAAAGATAAAAGAGAAGCTTATCATGATGGCTCATACCAGTAATTCTAGCACTTAGGAGGCTGAGGCAGAAGAATCACAAACTTGAGCCTCATCCAGGCAGTTTTATGAGACCCAGGCTCAAAAAAGGACTGTGGATGTAGCTCAGCAATAGAGCTCCCCTAAATTTGATCCCTGAGACTGCAGAAAGGGGAAGCAAAGGAAAAGAGAAGAAATACCAGCTTAATGCATTCAAAAAAGATCCTTTGAGAAACTCAGCACTCATTTAGCTCACAGAAACTTCTTAGTTTGATGAAGGACATCACAAACAACAATAACACTTATGACAACCTACTATGAAATACTGAACAGTTTCTAAATAAAACTGGGAATAAGGCGAGCATGTCTGCTGTCATCATTTTGGTACAGAATAATAGTGGAGGTTCTAACCAATACAATTAGGAAAAAAAATAGCAAATAAGAAATAAGAAAAAAGCAAAACTATATTCAGCAATCATATGTATAAAGTGTCAAAAGCAAAAATTTTTAAAACTACTCAAACTAATACATTAATTTACCAAGATCACTAAAAAATAGTATTAATACACACAAAGTAATTTCATTTCTATATGCTAACAACAAGCAATTAGAAAAAAATTTTACAATAGCATTAAAACATAAAATATTTAGGAATAAAATTAACAAAGAATGGGCAAAATCTCTACATTGAAAAACCCAAAATATTACATTAAAGAAGACTTAAATGAATGAAAAAAGAGTATGTTTATAGTCTGGAAGTCTCAATGTAATTAAAATATCAA
>RJWT010033584.1:0-13879 GCA_004365215.1 Cuniculus paca
AAAGACCAACAACAGAAACATACTTAGAATATAATTGTCTTAATAAATCTTTTTAATGTAGTTTGAATCTATAGAAAATATAATTGCAGTCACATGGTTACACATTCAAAATTAATTTATCCTAGCTATAAATAAATTTCAGTGTTTACATACCTTTTAAAATACCATGAAACTTTAGTTTTCTGCAGACTATAACGCAACTCATATATGATTCTCTTAAAAAGAATCAGAAAGAGTACAGAGTTGTATACACTCAAATGAAGGGGAAGAAGTGTACAAGCCAGGGCACACTCTTCTTATGACAGCCCTCTGATACTAATTTTTCTGTACTCCCTAGCCCTCTCCCTACTCTTGACTACCACTCTTTCTTCCCCTCTTCTCACAAAATAATTCAAAAAATATTGCCTTTTGTTATTATTGAAAGCAGGATTCAACAGAGAGAAAGAGAAGGAAAACTAAGGAACTTAACTCAAACTCTTATTCCCGCAGGTTTATATGTGACCTACTCTTTTCTGAGGATCATCCCCTCTGGAAACTGACACCTACAGCAGCCAGTGGCTCCAAATCATAATTTAAGATCTAAGCTCAGAGCTTTGTTGAAAATGTTACCATTTGATATTCAAGTTTAGGATTAACCTAATTGCACACCTAGGAAGAAACAGATTTCTCTAAGATTATCAAAAAATGGATCAGTTACTACATCGATGAGTCATTGCAGTGATTTTTTCCTTTAACGTCGTAGGAAATAAAACTTAATCTCTCTGATAAGTTGTATAATCATTTGTTCCTAGACACTTTAAAACATTTAACACTAGAATAACATTACAGCAAACAAAGGTGTTCTGACCTTTGATTTTTTTTTTCCTTCACACTGAACAACATTGCTGAATTTTTTTTTTATTTTGAGATAGGTTCTCCCTTAATTCTCTAAATTGCATAAATTGGGCTAGAATTTAAAATCCTCCTGCCTCAGTCTCCCAGAATTCTAGGATTATAGGCATGTGCCACCAGCCTCAACTTTGATTTGAAGTTCACTGAGTCAAGCTAAGCAATGAAACTATGCTTAGTACTGAACAATAAGTCTTATTAAAGGCACAAAATTCATCAGTTAAAAACAAAATATAACATAATGAATAAACAAAAATAAAAATGATTTTTGTATTTATCTTTCAAAAATAATGACTTCCTAGCTCTTAAAACTGCCTCACTTTCTGTTCTCCTATCTTTTTTCCTCTCTTTTGATCATGATCCTGAAAGACTTCCAGAAAGGCAAACTGAAATCCACAGGTAAGAAAGCACAGAAAATAACTGCAGAGAAAAATAAAATCATACTGTTTCTTGATTTCCAAAATTCCTCATATGAGTTTTTAGTTAAAAATGTCTGATGTCTTAGCACTCAAAATACAAATTCAGCAATTCATCCCTCAAAGGCGTGAAGTTTTTTTGGAATAAATATGAAGAGCATGTATTTTTCAGCTACAGCTAGAAAAAAAATTTATATATATCTTCATTAACTTTCTTTCATGAAAAGAATAATTGAAAGAAAAATATCCCAAGATGGATGTGTGTATAGTATATGTTTGTCACATTATTATCATAAAATTGCAATGTAAAAGTCTGCTTGCTCTGCTAATTAAAAGTGAGGACTTGGTCCATGATAAATTTGTGTCTAGATTTTCTGTCTCCTTCTTGGTTTAATCACGATCAAATTTCAGTTTTACTGAGGCCATTTAGGGTTCATTGTAGGAACACAGATCGTGCTAACTTGTACCTTTGTCATGTCTGTGCTTAGCTAAAATGTCTGTTCTGCTTTCTGTGCTCCTAGGCCGATCCTTCCGCCAGGAAGTGAACTGTAATAAACTCACTCTTGTCAGAGCACAGCCTGGCTGATATCACTGGGTGGGGCCAAAGAAACCTTAGTTTGTAAAATTTAAATGCCCTTCTTTTATGAATAATGTGTGGACACAAAGTCATTTTCACTGTGCTGTTTTCATTTTCTAGATGAAAATTTTAGAGGAAAAGTACAAGATATACTCATAGAAGGCAGGCAAGATCAGATTAGCCAGAGCAGGGAAATAATTCTTAATGAGCTAATGTAATTTGCTTCTATTCACATGAATTTCTTAACTCAAACATCACTCATCTTTTCTTTATGAAAGAAATATTTTATGAACAGAAAGTATGGAACAGGAGCATTAAGGATGAAGGGATAAGGACAAAAGTGTGTTGAGTTATTTAGTAGTGAGGAAAGGAGGTGAAAATTCTTTGCAACTGATTGTATTGCATTTGGGAAAACAGAAGTTACCAGCAGTTACACAAAGATTAAAAAACACAGGGAAGAAAGTTGAGGATGGTGCACTCTGGGAATGTTAAAAGGACAGGAAGGTGTGGGAGGATGTGGAAATGATGCTGAAGAAGTGGGCAGAGCTGAGCCATTAAATCATGTATTTACTAAATTAAGGAATTTGTATTTTATTCTAAAGTTGATGGACTTCACAAAACCCAAAGTCCTGAAACCTGAGGCCACTCATAGTATTTCTTCTGATAGAATGAACTTTACATTATTTAGAAATACCATTTTCCTCATTTTTGATAATAATACTATAAAAATTCCCTTCATTGGCTGTATCATTTCTGGACCTTTTTAAACTCTAATTTGCATTTGTGTATCTGCCTCCATAATGATGTCTTATTTGCTTTGAATATTTAAATTTCTCTCTATAGTTATAAGAGCTCTGAAACATCCTAGAAAGATATGCAATTTAATTGTTTCTCTTTCTTTTTTTGTTTTTTCTTTCTTCTTTCTTAAAGGAATTGGTATTAGTTTTCAAAGGATGCAAGAAAAGGCTGGCTGCTGTGGGGACTTTCCCCTGGGTAGGCAGAAAGGGAGAAGAGAAGAAGCAGCCAACTCTACTCCCATAAGCCTGGAGGCTGCTGTTGCCTTCAGAAACCTGTAGCCAGCCACACCTTGGAGAAGCCCCACAGGTCTGGAGAATCACATCCCACAGCCCTCCAGCTCCCTTGGAACCTGGGCTAGGACATACCCAGGGCCTTATCCATCCCCCTACACAATGGATGGGTAGCCAACACAGGAAATGTCTGGGACCCCACAACCCACTTGTCCAGAGAAACCTAGGAAAATGTCAAGATGAAGGAGCAAAAGGCAATCTCTGCCCTCCAGCCCAAACAGAATAAGTCCAGGAGGCATGGACATGGAAGAAAGTGGAAGTTGCATACCTGAAACTTCTGGGATGATGGCAACTGAAATAAAGAAATTACTTCATAAGGCTGTAGAAGAAATCAGATCAGAAATAATATCTCAGGTAAAAGAAGAAATGACAAACATAATAAAAGAGTTGCTGAGCATATCTAAAGAAGACATAGATTAAAAAAAAAGAGCATAGGAGAATGAGGGAAACCTTGAATGAACAATATAGAGAAGAACAAGAATGCATAAAACAGACTCAATGAGATATCCAGGAAATTAAAAACTCCATTGAAAGCTGACAAAACCACTTGAAAGAAACTGAAGATAGTCTTTTAAACCTTGAAGACAGGATGGCAGCTAGTGATTGTGAAAGGAAACATCTAAAAATAACAAGGAACTAAGAAATAACAATTCAATGGCTATGAAACAATGCAAAGAAAAATAATTTAAGAGTGATAGGTGTCAGTAAAAAAGCAGGAGTCAACAGAAATGACATAGAAACATAGAAAAAGGATCAGACATACAGATAACTAGCCATAACCAAAATAAATCTACTCCCAGGCATATAATAATCAAGATCCCAGAAATTCAGCATAAGAAGAGATTAAAGGTTATTAGAGAAAAGAAAAGGATCACATATAAAGGACAGTCCATCAGAATCATGGCAGACTTCACTACACAAACCATCAAGTAAAGAAGAATTTGGAGTGAAGTATTTCAACTTCTTAAAGAAAACAACTTCCAACCCATATTTGATATATCCTGCAAAACTGTCTTTCAAAATTAATGGAGAAATAAGAGTGGGTCAATGCCAATGACCTCTACCTTTCTCACTTCTAATTATAAGTGAGAAGTAAGGCAGTGGGATACTTCTGGGAGTTTGGCCACTATTCTGTGAGTGCCATAGGTGGGAGCTTTCTCCAACTGCAGAACGACTGATGTTTCTTTTAGAATGAGAGGCACCTTCTAGTCTCAGGTTTGGGCCTTAGCTAATTCAGAACTAATAGTATAAATTCTATTTGGAACCACATCTTTGCCTTAACTAGTACAAACTCTTATAAGTAAACCATATTCTTAGTTTCTAACCTTTCCAGCTCATCAAAATATAAACTTGGTTTTTTGTTTTGTTTTGTTTTGTTTTTTCTAAAAGAAAGCTAAGGTATATTTGACACAAAAACTCTTAATTCTTCCACAATACATGTACAGTAAAGTTCAAATTCAAAAATAAGAAATATCTTTGTCTTCCAATTATTCTGCATCCATTTTTTCCAAAACCATACTTTCTAAAATTTCCCCTCTAGACCTGGCTAGTCCATTAACTGTTCCACCTGACTCTGGGATAATGGTAATGTAAGATCATTGATGAAGATTTCTCATGATAGGAGGACTAATCACTCCCTAAATTGCTCCAGGAAAAGAAGCACACACATATTGCAACAAAACAAAACAAAAAAGCCATGTTTAAGGCCAGAAAAGCAAACCAAGAGTAAAACTGAGAGCTTGTAGTTAATAGGAAGTGGTAGAATAAAACAGGAAGGCAAAAATAAAGGGGCTTAGGTGAAACTGAAAAAGAAAAGGTCAGAAGCAGTCAGGAAGTGACAGGAGGAAGGAGGTCCCCATAATGAAATTTTTTATCATGAAGTTAAATTCTATTGACATGCCAGGTCTTTGAAGCAACAACCTCCACTCCTCTCCCTGGGAATGAGATGTTAAAAAGGAGCAAGCACAAGGACAATTTGGGTTCCGTAGATCCAAGGGATAGACTTTTCACGGTTAAGATGCATGCCATCTCCACGTCCAAGTGCACTGCTCAGACACTCTCTTGTTCCTGGGAAATGTTGCTTTATCTTTCTTCTCTTGGATTAACAGTCCTTACCATTATTGTAATAATTTTTAATGCATCAATTGTATAGTAGGGTTCTGAAAGACAGAGTGACCCAAAAGAAGAAATGCTTTGGAAAAGGCAATTGGCATTCTAGGAAGGTGGTCCTTGATCAAAAGCACAAAAAGAGCGTTTGGGCCAGCAGCACACACACACCTATCATTTCGGCTGTCCCAGTGGACAGCTGCAAATTCAAATCTAGCCTGAGCAACTCAACAGGAACACGTATGAAAATGAAACGTAAAAAGGGCTGGGGATAGAAGGAAGTGGCCACTGTTAATCTATTATCATGATTTGAAACGTATTGTCTTCATTGCTCTGATTAGTTTCGTTTTAATCTGTTTTGTCTGATTTTATTATACTTGATAGCATGGACAGCTATTTCAAAGAAAACAAAATATATAGTTGTAGCCATCAAGGATGTCCAGTTATCTTGTTTCAAAATCATGTATTGCTTTCATTATTTTGTTTTGATTGATTTTACTCAATTCTGTGTTGCTTGATTGTATGATGTCTGAAGGTGTAGGCAACTATTCTGAAGATCACAAGAAGCATTATGGTAGCCACGGCTGCCTTACTAGTATCTTGAAGTTCTGTACTGCTTTCATTGTTTTGTTTTGTTTTGTTTTGTTTTTTATGGGTTTTATTCTGTTCTATTTTATTTTATTTCATTTATTACTGAGGGTATGGGTAGTTATATTGATGATAACAAGAGGCATTATAGTAGCCATTATTCCCTTTTACCCTGTTTTGAAGTCATGTACCATGTTTGTTGTTTTGTTGTGATTGACTCTATTCTTTATTTTGTTTGGTTGTATTCTCTTCAAAATAAAAAAAAAAGGGCTGGGGATTTAGTTCAGAGAAAAGTCTCTATGTTCAAACCCTAGGACCCCACCACACACAAAAAAAAGCAATATAAAAGTATTTGGATCCCTAATACTGCTTTCAAGTTCATGTTTCAAGCCCCTTCTAAGAGAAATTATAGAACACATTGTGACTTCTGCTTCACAACTCTGTCCAGTTTTTTTGATATTCTTAAGGACTGGTTTAAATTTTCCTTAGATTTATGTAGTAGCTCAATGTCCTCTTAATAATTCCCTTTGAATTTGTGATAAGGCATTTAGGTTGAGGAAAAGAGAGATACCTCTGTTATTTTCTATTGTTGTAGTCAAATTTAGATAATCTATAAAATTACTCTACAAATTTGATTATTGTGATGCCATTTACCTAGGAGTGAAAGACTTTTTTTATTAATTGCAAGAAATATTCAATTTGATCTCTTCTCTTGATTCAAAGCAAAGAAACTAATATATTAATAAAATGAGTGTGCCTTTAGCCATCTCAGTAATAGCCTAGGTCAAACAAAGCAAAATAAGTTTTGTACTGTAAGAAGGGTGTTTTGAAAAGCTTGTTAAAAGAAGCAGCAAATAAACAGGAGCTGGGAAGAAATATACTCTCAACGCTTGGATTTCCTTGAATTTATTTGTTTAAATATTCCTGCTAAAACAGCATACCCCTCAGAAAGAGAACATATAAATAAAAGAATTCATAAAGAACATGTTTCAAACAAAGACATTTACTTGGAACTATAAGATCTCTTTTACATGCTATGTAAAAAAAAAGTCATTTACTTGGAATTTAAGATCTTAAAGTTTTCCGCTCTTCTTGCCTTAGCCATCCAATACAGCAGATCTGCCGCAAAATTACTGTATATAAACTCTTCAAATAGGAGGTAACTGCTCATTTTGAGTGTAGGTGGAAAAAGTTTGATTTGACAGCACTGAAAGAACATCCATTGATTTCACTATATTTTTTGTTCTTCAAATACAGATTGATCTATTTTTTCGGTCTTTTCTAAGATCCTTCCCACATGACTACTTAAATAGACACGAGAAGAGCTTTTTTGTGACAGTTTTATAAGGCTCTCACTTTAACTGTAGAATATCAACTCAAATGCATTTGCAGCTGTGATCTACTATATTTTGTGAATTCAACTTTCTATCAACCTATATCTAAAATATTTGCATTTCAAATGTATAAACTTCCTAGAGTGCAGAGTATTAATTTTATTAATGTGAAAATATTACCATGATTTTGAGAATTGCCATGATTTTGATATTTCTCATGTTTCTTTATATCACACTCATTTTCTATATCTCTTGGTTTACTTTGTACTTAGACTTCCCAGCACATATCACTCAGTAAATTCTTGTTAATTAAAAACTGTCATCTGAGAACATATTTAATCAGTCACACCTCACACAGAGAGAAAGACTGAAACAAAGTAAAACAAAATGCATACAGAAATGATCTGTAATTACTTTGGTTTTATACCAAGTTCAAGTTTTACTTCATGTTTTACTATCTTTTAATTCCCTCAAATAAACATGCTATATTAAGAGTAAAGCATCATTTTTAGAAGTCTAGTGATTTGCTTATAACATAATTATTTCACCTTACCAATAGTTAAGTTCTAATGTTAAGGGTGTTTCTAGAAAAGCAAAAGGATCAATCTGTTACAAAAATATTTTAGCTATTCTTTGATATTAAATCTTGCTCTCTGTATGCTTTTCCTCCTTTCTATTCATTTGTTTTTTGACTTGTGAGCTTCAATAAATAATTTTCATTGTTGTTACCCAAGAGACATGCTTCTATTGACCAATGATGGACAGTTTTGAGTCTAAAAAGACAAGTATTATTTCTTCTTCAGTTTATTATGAAAATTCTACTAAGAAGTAAAATATAATCCCTCAGTAGACATGTTGAAATTAGATCAAAATTTGCTAATGCAGTCCATTTATTGACTGTTGAATAATACACACCACAATTTTCCAGCTGTCCAGATCTACTAGTCATCAGAAGGGACAAATTCTGAGGAAGGGTAAAATTTTAGATTTGGTAGTTAAAATTGAGATTAAAAAGTCATGAAACCAATTTCTAAAAACGAAAAATAGCACTTACAAATTAGTTAAAAGTTTTCAGCCACTATTTTGAAATATATTTTTACAAAATTATGGTGGTACTTTTGTAATACAGGATAGCTAGAAACATTTCAGAACAAAATGTCAAGAGGTCAGAAAGATATAAAAAACTAACATGCAAATAAACACTATATTCTTAAGTTGTAACTGCATTATTTTACAAAATGTTATTTGCATATTTGGAGAAAGGTGGATGAAAATGGTAAGTTCCAGTTAAAATTTATCTGAGAATTTCATTACTACTTGCTAGAAATAATAGTTAACAGTATTCAGAAATTTTAATATTGATTCTCACTGTTATTTTTCACTTGAAATCCAGTGTAACAAAAAGTTTATAGGAAACAAATACATAAAAAACTAAACTTTTATATGCAAGGACTAATATTTAGATCATAGGTTTTCTATAAGTTCTCATAAATATCTTTTTTACTGTCAGTTGTTGCTTATTTATACATTTAATGTTGACTTTAAAGCCAATTAGTACAAATCAGTCTGTTTCAAACTCTTTCGATGTTCCAAGGTTGCCACAGAGTAACATAGACTCTTTTGTTATAATAATTCATCTGGACTTATTTATGCTCTCAGTTTCATGAAATGTAACAGTACTAACCATCTTTAATTGGAAAAAAAATAATTAAACTTTGTTCTTCAAGTTTAAAACAGAACTAAGAAATCAAATGCATTTAGTTAGAAATAAACAATTGTGCCTTATGTTTGGCTTCCACTTCCATTCTAGATTTATTGACCATTTGGAAAGAGAAATGAAAGTTATTGTCTTAGCCCAATGCTGGGAAAATAGAAGTCTGGTTACATTACATGCTATTCCTTTAAAAAAGTCATAAGAGTAAAATTCCCTGCACCAAAGTACGAGCTGTACCTCTGTTCTAGTTCTCTGGCATAGACAGGAAAGAAAGAAATAAGAGAAAATAATTATACTCTCTCTGGCATAAGAAAGAAAAGGGAAATAAAAGATAATTATATTCCTTTATAAATTTGTAAGAACTTAATTGAATTTAGCTGATTCAAAACGTGCTTTGGAATCTACCACCATTGTAATAACCTCTTGATAAAGAAAGATACCAACAATCTTTTAAATGAAAAAGTCATTGGATTTACTTCAATCTTTATGATCCTATTTCTTAATGGAGCATCTCATATTGACTCATTCTCAGTCTTAGACGACTCTAATGCATGGCTTCCATGACATTATTTTCTACTTTTTTCTACTGTCTTCAGAATCCCTTGTGATATTTTAATGTTACTCATGGTGCCAACTTGCTTTCTTTTCTAAATATGCACTTCAACTGTGCCTTATTCTTCAATGATTTGTACAATTCTGTTCAAGAATCATATGCATAACTCTTCTAGATGAATCTGATTATTGTCTCTCAAACACCTCAAGCTCAGTCTGTAAAAATTTGAAGTACTTTCTCTTCCAAATCTTTTTTTTTATTATTTGTTGCTTATTAAAGTTTAGTAATTTAGTCCATGAATTTGACCATGCCAGAAAGCAAACACTTGATTTTCATAATTGTCCTTATTTCTTTTTTCCGAATGTCTGCCACCTATATCCTAAGCATCTTTCAAATCTAGCATTCTCTCAATCTCATTCTCATTTCCAGTACAGATTTTCATTAACTCATACTATGACTGTTCATTGGTTTTGCAACCTCAGGGTCAAGTAACTTCAACTCAGGTATGTTGAAACCAATGTAATCCTTCTAAAAGAGCAAATCTGGTTGTATATCTCACTGATAGTCTGGCAGGGTTTGTCTGCCAGCAATTCTTAAACCCATAGGTAGCTCAGATCAGGGTTTGATCTCATTACTTCCATTCACCTTTGTAGTTTCATTTCTCCCCTCATCTACCCACACATGCACTTTGGCCATACTTGGAACTACTTGTAGTTTTCAGAAGGACTCACATTCTCTCCAATTTCATCTTTCATACACACTTATACACTTTAACGCCTTCTTCTTACATTTTCACCCATCAACACATATGCATCTTTAGAAGGTTAAATATATTGCATTCCAGATAATTAAACACACTCTGTTGTTTGGGTCCATTATGAACCTATATTACAGAGCTTTCACTTTAACATAATTAAGTGTTTAACTCCTTCTTTCTCCAAATTATGTATAGAGGAGGAAATATTCACATTCACCTTTTTATTATAATATCGAGAACAGTTCCTAGCACTATTATACCTTATACAAAAATCTAACAGCTAAATTAATGAATAGAAACTTTTAAAACCATAAAAGAATCTAATTTGTGTAAGTTTTACCTTTCTTTCAAATATAATATTATTTAAGAATTTTTCAATTCAATAGCTATCTAAGCATTTGTGATTAGACAAAACAGAAAGATTCAATAAATCTAAGAAAGTGATAACCAGTAAACAAAAACTACGTATTCTTAAAACATTTAAGAATCATCAAATAGTCAAACACAGTGTGTCATTATTTAAATTTTTAAAATACTGTCCCTTCATATATTTTTATGTTGTTGTTGTTGTTATTGTTTTGTTTTGTTTTGTCTACATATTTAGGGGATTCTCAAGAATTTAAGCACAAGCCACTCTGGGCTTCGTATTTGGATATGCCAAGAATAAAAGCTGTGAGAAGAACCCAGACAATCAATTTACCATACATACAGTGATGGCAGTTGCCAATTCTTTTGACATCTTGCTTGCCTCTTCTGCGTCTCTCCATAACCAGCAAGTTGTAAATACAAGGTTTCTAACACAAAACTGAATACTGCCTATCATTCTTATCAAAGTCAAATAGGTAAATTTCAACCTAATTCAAACAAGCAATTGCTCTTAAAAGATTAAAACTGTCTGTGAAATACTTCTTGATTTACTGATAAAGATAACTTGCATTGATTTACAATCTTGTTCTCACCCCACTATAAAACTAAATGGGAAATGACTTCAGCTGACAAAGTTACAGTGTGTGATGATATATGAAATGCATATTTTTTCATTTTAGTGTAGTTCAATGAGATTCCTTTCATTTGCACAAACAGCAGTAAGAATTATTCCTGGAGTTTCAGGGATAGGGAAAAATTGTTCTTACTTCTTAATTATGTTTAATCTCATAAGACACAGCATACAAATTTTATCTACAGCTAAACACTAGCAAAAACCATGTAAAAAGAAAATTTGACCTTTTACATGAATACATGTTCATATATATTTTCTCACTTTAACAACAGAAAAACTACAAAAGAATACCCTAAAAACTCAAAATAGTAAAAGGATGATTTTATAAAATACATACCCTATTATGAAGTTATTTCCATGCAGTTTATCAAATCAGGATCAATATACCAGTGGATCTTTTTCAGACTATGACACTGGATCAGTGCTAGAAACTGATATTCTCACTCTGAAGAAATGACAACCATGCACAGCATCAGTGTATGGTATCTTGAGGGACAGATTTTTTGTGATCCCTGATCATCACAACAGTTTGATGGTAATGAGGATTTTAGGAAAAGTCAATAATAAAGAAACTATATTCACAGAATATCTAAGGGCTATAAACAAACTGCCCAGGTATAATATAAATACAGTGACATTACTAGAGGAGATGAAAAAGAGAGAACAACAAAAGAACTATTTGAAACAATAATGAGTGACATTTTTACCAAATAAATGTCAGATACCAAAATTTACAGATCATGGACACTGACAGAATTAAAATCAGGATGGGGAAGGACACACATACAAAGTACACCCAACCATTTCATATCCAAGTCACAGAAAATAAAATATAAAGGAAAACCCAAAAGAACCAGAAAGGAAGGAAAAATACACCTATGCAGAATCAAAGATATAAATTGCATCAAATAGCTTATCAGAAAGCATGCAATCAAAAAGATAATGGTTCTAATTATGTAAGTTAAGAGAAAACAACCAACTTAGAATTCTGAAACATTTGAAATTATCATCAAAAAGTAAAATAAGTGCTTTCTCAAACAAAAATTTAGGAAGTTTGTTACTAGTGGTCTTGCCTTTCAAAACATGTTAAAAGTTCATACAACAGAAGAAAAATAATGAGTCAGAAAGAGATCAACACTGAAAAGGAAGAGCATCTGAAAAGAAATACTGGTTAAAATACAACTGTTTTCATATTAATTGATCTAACAGACAATGATTTGTTCAAAATAATAGAAAAATAATAGAAACAATGTACTAATAAAGTATGTTTACATATGTGCACAGAAATAAATACACATGTATACATAATTACAGTCAAAATCAATGGTAGACATGCCACAAGGGACAGAAGAGAAGAACTGAGATTATTTGGTAACTATAAGGAGTACTCACACTACCAGTGAAGTTACTTGAAAGTGAACTGGTATCATTTCTTAGTCTATATTTCAAACTCTAAAGCAATCAGTAACAAAAGATGAAAAGCTAAGAAAGGAAATAAAACAGAATCATAGAAAATGCTACATTAAATCTGCAACCTGTGTATTCAGGGATATAAGTTTCCCTTTAAACTCTTGTTGCATCTTACAATTTTGATAAGATGTTTTCATTATTTTCTTCAAAATGCTTTTCAATTTCTCTTAACTTTTTCTTTGACCCTTGTATTATTTACATGTGGGCATTTGAGAATTTTCTAGAATATTTTCTGCTATTTATTTCTAGTTAATTGCATTTTAAAGAAGACACTGTACAGTATCTGTTCTTTCAGAATGATATATTTTATGGCCCATAATGAGGTCTTAGTGAATGTCCCAAATGAACTTGAGAATGCGTATTCTGCTGTTGGGTAGATTAGTCTATAGATGTCCATTGTATATTGCTAAATGATAGTGTTGTTGAACTAAACTTCATTCCTTCCTGATTTTGTGCCAGATTAATTGTTTGTTTTTCCTAGAAGGATACTGAAGTTTCCACTTATAAAAGTGAATTCCTCCATTTCTTCTTCCACTTCTATCAATTTCTGCCTTACATATTTTAACACTTTATTATTTGGTGCATGTATATTAAGGATGTTTTCTTGGAAATCTGATCCCTTGATCCTTATGTAATATCTCAGTTTATCTCAAAACTTCCTTTGTTCAGTCTGAAAACTAGCTATAGTGGCTGTAAAAACCAAGAATGTGACTGAGGAGAGGAGGAGGATAATGATAAAGATGAAGATGAGGAGGATGAGGAGGGGGACGAAGGAGGAGAGTGAGAGCCTGGCCAGGAAGCACCTGGAAAATGAAAGAAGGAAATGACCAAACAGAAGGCAGCTCCTGAAGCCAAGAAACAGAAAGTGGAAGGCACAGAACCAACAACAGCATTCTACCTCTTCAGTGGAAATCTGAGTTCAAACAAATCTGTTCCTGATTTAAAAACTGGTAACAGTGAAGTCTTTGCTCAAAATGATCTCACTATTATGGATGTCAGAACTGGTACAAACTGGAAGTTTGGCTACATGGAATGACTGTGCTGAAGATCTGGAAAAGCTTTTGGAACTCACTGGTTTAAAAGTCTTTGGTAAGGAAATTAAACTAGAGAAACCCAAAAGAAAACACAACAAGGAAGACTGAGATGCAGGGAAACTTTTGGCTGAAGATCTTTCCAAAGTCACTCAGGATGAATTAAAAAGGAGTATCTCAAAATGCCACAGAGACCAGACTAGTCAGCAAGGATGGGAAGAGTACAGGGATTGCTTATACTGAATTTAAAACAAAAGTCAATGCAGAGAAAACCTTTGAAGAAAAGCAGGGAGCAGAGATTGATGAGCAAGCTGTTTCCCTCTACTACACTGAGGAGAAAGTTCAAAACCAAGACTA
>RJWT010033585.1:0-13866 GCA_004365215.1 Cuniculus paca
CCCCACCAGTAACCAGCTTGGTCCCAAGGCAGCAACCGGCCTTGTTCCTGCATGCACTCCAGTAACCATTGTGGAGGATCCCCACAAGTAACCAGCCCAGATCCAGAGGGATTGGCAAGCCCAGCCATGGTGCACACTCCAGTGACCACTGTGGGGGCTTCCCACAGGTAACCAGCTCTGAGGCAGTGGCCAGTCCTGCCCTTGCACACACTCCACCAGCCATAGGAGAGCTAGCACAGGCTAGGAAAAGCAGCAGACAGCCCTGCACCAGCACACTCAATGGCCATCAGATAACCGAAGCCAGCATGGGCTAGAAGAACCAGTCTCACTACAGAGAAATTTTAGTCATTGCGGGAAGTACCTGGAACACCACTACCCACTTGTGCAGAAGAACCCAGGAATATGTCAAGACAAAGAAGCAGAAGGCAGTCTCTGGCCTCCAAACCAAGCAGAGCAAGTCCAGGAGGTGAAAACATGGAAGAGATCGAGAGTCGCACACTTGAAATGTCTGAAGTGATGGCAACTGAAGTAACTTTATGAGGCTATAAAAGAAATTAGAACCCCATAAACACACGGAAATTAAATAACTCTCCTAAACAACCAATGGATCACAGAAGAAATTAAACAATATCTACAATCAAACAAAAATGAAAATACAACTTACTTGAACCTATAGGACAATGGAAGCAACCCTCAGAGGGAAATTTTTAGTGGCAAATTCCCATATCAGGAAAATGGAATGAACACAAATAAACAACCTAATGCTGCACATCACAATTCTATAAAAAGAAGAACAAATCAAGCCCAAAGCCCAAAGAATGGAGGACATTATAAAGATCAGAGCAGAAATTAATGCAATAGAAACTAAGAAAACAATACAAAGAATTAATGAATCAAAGAGGTGGTTCTTCGAAAGAATAAATAAAATTGATAAACCCCTACCCAACCTTATCAAAAAGAGGAAAGAAAAATACTCAAATCCACATAATAGGATATGAAAAGGGTGAAATCACTACAGACACTGTAGAAATACAGAAAGGAGATCATCAATACCTACTTCAAAAAAAATGGACAGATTCCTAGAAACATATGAATTACCAAAGCTGGATCAAGATGTAAAACTGCTATATAACTCAAATTCATTTAATGAAATTGAAAATGTAATTAGAACCTTATCAATGAATAAAAGCCCAGGTCCTGATGGATTCACAGCTGAATTCTACAAGAAATTTAGGGAAAACTCAATGCCAACATTCCTCAAACACTTCAGTGAAATCGAAAGGGAAGCAAGTCTCCCTAACTTATTCCTGGAAGCAAGTATTACCCTACTACCAAAACCAGAGAAAGACCTAACCAAAAAACAGAACAGGCCAATCTCCCTAATGAACACAGATGCAAAAATCCTCAATAAAATACTCGCAAATAGAATGCAGCAAATCATCAAGAAAATTATACACCATGATCAAATGGAATTCATCCCAGGAATGCAAGGGTGGTTCAACATACACAAATTAATAAATGTAATGCACCATATCAACAGATTCAAAGACAAGAAAAACATGATCTCTTGCATGTCAAAAGAAATCTTCAACAGAGTGAAAAGAAAACTCATGAATTGGGAAAATATCTTAGCCAGCTGTCCCTCAGACAAAAGACTTCTATAGAACATATAAGGAATTTTTAAAAATCACTTCCCTAAAATTCAAAGACCCAATCCAAAAATGGGCATTTGAAATAAATGCACACTTCTCAGAAGAAGAGATACAAATGGCAAATAAATATATGAAAAAATGTTCAGCATCATTGGTAATTAGAGAAATGCAAATTAAAATAACACTGAGATTTCAACTCCTTCCAGAAAGAATGGCCAAGATCAAGAGATCAATCAATAACAAATGCTGGAGGGACTGTAGGGAAACAGGAACCCTTCTCCACTGTTGATGGGAGTGTAGGCTGGTGCAACCACTGTAGAAATCAGTGTGGAGGTTTCTCAAAAAGCTAAGATTAGAGGCTCCATTTGACCCAGCTATCCTGCTTCTGGGCAGATATCCCAGAACAACTGAAAACATCATACCACAGTGATATATGTGCACCCATGTTTATAGCAGCACAATTTGTAATAGCTAAATCTTGGAAACAACCCAAGTGTCCTTCAAATGAGGAATGGATAAAAAAAGACGTGACGTTTTTATACAATGGAATACTACTCAGCTATAAAGAAAGATTGCATTGAGGCTTTTATAGGTGAATGGATGTGACTAGAGACCATACACATAAGTGAAATAAATCAAACTTACATGTGTAAATACTGTATTGTCTTCCTAGTGTAAGAAAATGAAGGAGCAAATAAGATCCAAAATCTACAATAAATATTGTGTTAAAGGTAAGGAACTGCTCAAAGGGGAAAAGTAACTGTGATAGGTGAAAGGAGGAAAGAAGGAAGGGAAAAGAAAAAAAAGGCATTAATTTGTATAAATATGTATAAGATAGCTAAGATAACTGTACTACTAATTCTATTAGTTCTTGGAAAAGAACAGTTAATACTCATATGATCAGATCAATTTTTCATGTCTATATCTGGTATTCTAAGCAACCCCTTTGAAGATAACAATATGCAGTATGACAACTATTATTGAATTCCTATCATCTTGTTTGGAAAGCCTATTTTGTTATTGTTCTGTGTTGGTTGTTGTTTGTTTGTCTCTTTTACTGTTTGTTTTTATTTTCTTTTTCTCTCAAAAAAAAAAAACCCAACTCTGAACATAAAAAACAACAGAGACCATTAAACCTCTTCTTTAGTAAACTGTCCTGTTGAATTCACACTGAAGAACAGTTTTATTTATGCAGATAGATGAGGCTTGTCAATATATCTGTGGTTTATACCCATGATGAATAAATTGTGGACCACAAAAAACATGAGCACTTCTGCCTAGTTTCTTTTATTCTACCAAAGAATTTATTTTCCAACTTGTTTTTTGAACACTGGCAAAAACTGCAATGTGAAATCACTAAGAAGTTGACTTCATAGAAATGGAAAAGGGGATACAGGGACAGGGGACGACAGGAAGGAAGAGAGGGCAATAGGAAGCAAAAAGGATCAAGATGTGAAATGTATGCACACTGATTTCCCACAATGAATGTATCCATTATGTATCACAAACACTTACTAATAAAAATGAAAAAAATACATGCTGCCTGGAAGTTTCATCTTCTTTAGTTATTACAAAATTTTAAAAAATTTTACTTAAGTTTATTAGTACAATTTAGGTATATACAATGATCACATTCATTATATGAAATTTATATTTGTATATCATGTGTCTTGATTTCTTTTTTAGAAATTCCTATCCCCACATTTCAAAATCCCTTTCCCTCTCTGTTCACAAAGCTCTGTTTTCAGTTTGTCCTTCTTTTCTGATTTTTTTCTTTTCCTTCCTTCTTTTATTTCTTTCCACTCCCTAATTCTTTTTTTCCTTTTTAAACAGTTTCTTCCTATTTCACAATATCTGTTTTACATTTTAGTTCTTCCTTACAATTTTAGTTTCTCACACTAGAGAGATAATGTGATATTTACACATGTGTGTCCTATTTATTTCAATTATGATTATGGTCTCAAGGTCCATCCCTCTAAATATAAATGTCTCAATTTTGTCCTTTTTATGGTGAAGTCATACTACATTATATTACAAAACACACATCTTTTTTATTCATTCATCAGTTGATGGGGATTTGGGTTGTTTCCAAGATTTAGCTATTACAAAATGCTGCTATGAACAGAGGTGTGCATATATCTCTGTGGTATGATGCTTTTAATTTTTGTGGGAAGCTACCCGGAATGCGAATAGATGAGTCAAATGAGACTTCTAATCTTAGTTTTTGGGGAATCTCTGCACTGATTTCCACAGTTGTTGCACTAGTCTACACTCTTACCAACAGTGCAGAAGAGTTCTTTTCTCCCACACTCCACCAGCTTTTGTTATTAGCTGTTTTCTTGATAATAACCATTCTTTCTGGAGTGAGATGGAATCTCAGTGTTGTTTTCATTTAAATTTCTTGAATGACTAGTGATGTTGAGCATTTTTCATGTATTTATTTGCCATTTGTGCTTCTTCTGAGAAGTGTTTATTCATCTCAGATGCTCATTTTTGGATTGGGTCTTTGAATTTAGAGTGTCTGATTTTGTTCAGCACTTTATATGTTATATTTTTGCAGATGACATGATATTCTACATAGAAGATCACAAAACTCTGCCAGAAGATTTCTAGATTTAATAACCAGATTTAACAGTACAGCTGAATGCAATGTCAGCACTCAATAATTAATAGCATAGACAAATAAGAAATCCACTGAGAGAGAAATTAGGGAAACACTTTTCACAAAAATGAAATTAAAAAAATGAAATACTTAGGATAAATTAACAAAAGAAGAAAAAACTCTACATTGAAAACTACAGTACTCTGACAAAGATCAAAGAGAATATAAGAAAATGGAAAGATATCCCACAATCTTGGATAGGATGAGCAAACTTAGTAAAAATGGCCATACTCCCAAAAATTTTATACAGATTTAATGCAATTCCAACCAAAATAATATTTGCATACTTCACAGAATTAAAGAAAATATTCCTAAAATTTATGTGGAACCAAAAGAGATCTAGAGTAGCAAAAGCAATTCTGCACAGCAAAGGCAAGTCAGGGGGCATCACAATCCCTAATTTGAAGCTACACTGCAGAGCTACTGTGATAAAAACAGTACAGTAATGGCAAAAAAAAAAAAAAAACCCAAAAGCAGACCTGAGGATCAATGGAATAGACTATAAAATGCAGAAACAACTCCAAATGCAGCCGACAACCTCATTTTTGACAAAGGGGCCAAACATGTTCACTGAATGAAGGATAGCCACTTTAATAAATGGTCTGGAAAAAAAGTACTTTTCCCATGCCAAAGACTAAAAGTAGACCCGTGTCTAGCACCATGCACTAAACTAAAACCAAAATGGATCAAATATCTAAATATTAAAGCCAAAATATTAAATCTTCTGGAAGATACAATAGGTAGGATTCTGAAAGACATAGGAGTAGAAAAAAGTTTCATGAAGAAAACCTCTATTGCACAGAAATTATCACAAAGAATCCACAACTGGGATCTGATCTTATTAAAAAGCTTTTGCACAGCAAAAGAATTCACCAACAAAGTGAAAACACAATCCACAGAGTGGTTAAAAGATTTTTTGCAGGACTTAACTTTGACTCAAGAAGCATTATAAGATTCATGAAATGAAGTAAGTGGTTGAATGGTGCAGTAAATGTCATTGAGCTTATTTCATTTGGGAATTTTGGAGTAATTAATCCTACATGGCTACTATCCATAGATGAACTGAATTGGACTGTTGAGTTTGGGCATTTTGATAGACAGGCATTGGAAGATATAAATATTTGGGGATCCAAAGGCCAGTTAATAATCAAAATCACAATAATACAAAGGAATTCATCGTTTCCTAAAGTACTGAGTTTAGTGGAGTCTCTTTCATAAATGATTCTTTTTCTCCTATCATCATCCTGTGAACTCTGGTGCTAGCCTACACTAAATGTACCTCACATAATCATATAACAAAATCCGTGGCTGTAACACAATGAGAATTGATGCTAGAACAACCCTTGGAAGTAACAAAATTAATAATTTCTGCCCTATTGGGAAAGACTTCAGAAAAAAAAAAAACCTATACTATGTGAATAGTCATCACATGCAACAAATTACACGTTTTTCCTGTTCTCAAGGCTCACATCTCTTAATTATCTAAAAATTATTTATTTATTGATGCTTTTTGCACTTACTTCATTATATTCTCCTTTTTTTTTTCATTTACTATAGCCTTAAAATTGAATTCAGTATCAGTATAGATTTACCCTTGACTTTTCTAATCCACATAACCTCATCTCCAACTCAGGTACTCATTTGCTTTGATTAAGTAGCCCTTGTCATCACCATAACTGTAGAATTTCTGAAATCTCAATTCAAAGTACTGAGTGTCTCATCCTAGATATTTTGTCCCTGGTCATTCACTATTCAGCTTCCCCAGTGACTGGGATCACAGGATATTATAAACATGAGTCAAGCCCCCCAGCTGTTGTATTTATTTAAAAAATAACTTCAGTATTGTAAGACTTTCCAAATCACCCTATTCACAGTTTGTTCATTGAGGAAAAATTTCTTTCTTTCATTCATATATATATATATATATATTATTTTTGATACTGGGGATCAAACTCACAACCTCGCACTTGCCAGGCAAGCCAGAATTTCAAATATTAGAAGTTGAAAGAATAATAAAGATAAAAATAAACCCATTGTGAGGTGTTAATTCTAGGATAGTGAATTAACCAGGTTTATTCTAGTAAAGAACAAAGTTGAATGACAAAAGAAGAGAAAATGGAGTGTAATATCACAAATTTAATCTGGATGATAGCAGTTTTCAGCTAGTATACATGAAAGCATTTGAACATCAAGAATGTTTAATCACACACTTCTCCAAAAAAAAAAGAAAATATTTGCAAATACAATTTTGGAGTATATGAAGGAGCACCTTAATTTAGAAATGTGTATATAAGCAAAAAATAAAATCAGTGGAATGAATAAAATGTGGAGTTTATCTAAGTCTTCCCTTCATGCTAACATAGAGGATGCAAGCTTGTTACCAACATTATTCTACTTACAATCTATTGCGATTGATAAGAAACAGAATTTTCAGTTTTTTAACACTTACATCTAATGTTTAAACTATCATCTAAAACATAATAGGTATATAAGAATCTGTCTTTAAATCCATCACAAATTTTCTTTACTCTGTCAAGCAATGTTAAACTATTCTCATTATTTGGTGTGGAACAGCTGTTAATTGTGTTAATGGGAAGCAAAAAGTGATGAATAATGTACGAAGTCATTGGCCTTCTTAAGTGTTTGTTCCTAGGGACATCAATCCAGGCTCATTACAAATACTTCATCTGCATTACGGCACACTGAAGAGCATTTGGAGGTACCCAGTCACAGAATGCAATGTCTGGGAACCTGTATATTGAAATTGTAAAGCTGTGCCCTGAGAAAGACATTAAATCAAATGAAGCTTGGGTGTAGACCATTCTATAGTTTACAGTTGACTGCATTAGCTGAAGGATTTCTTGCTGTAGTGGTAGATCCACAGCTAACATTAAAAATGGAAAAAAAAGATATAATCACTCTGCAAGAGCAAATTTTAATTAATTGCTAAAGAGAAATTGGAGCATGAGAAAACTAATATCAAGCTAAAGGGAATTCATACATCACCTTTTCAATAACATCAGTTGGACACTAGTGTTGTAGTCTTGCCTTTGGTGCAAAATATATATATTATATATATATTATATATATATATATATATATATATATATATATATATCCATCTGGAAGATTCAGAGTTATTAATGAGAGCAAATGTAAGCCAAGTTAATAATTTTCAAAGCCTGCATCAAACAGAATATATGCAAAACAAAACAAAGAATGTTTCTTCTTGACCCTGAGATTACTTAATACAGCCTTCTCCACCTTACAGAGCAGAGACTGTCAATAGTTCATTGAGAAACTCCAAAGCAGATTGGTTATTATGGTCTGGAAGAAGATCTATTCATGCTGCAGTAGAATGCTTCCCTAGGGCTCTCTGACCTTTAAATAAATGCTGTTCAACCAAACTGGAGATCAAGCACTGTATTTGCATGACATGGAACAAACATTAGCAAAACAAAATTTGCCCTCCATGAGTCAGTGTCCTCCAAAGCAAAGGATAAAATAAAAATAGCTAATGTAATTAGACAAAAATTTGAACATACTTGGAACAAATAAAACAATATACTTTATAAAAGAAATAAAATATTATCTCCTTACTAAATCTATTTTATCTGCTTCTTGTACTAGTTTCACCATAAGTAGGTTCATTTTAATTTCCTCTTTCTGTAGGTCATAGAAATCCAAAGAAATGTCTTACTGAAGAGTAGTAGACAGCTCTTAGTGACTCCCACCTTGTGGAATTCATACTCTTTTGGATATTCCTTTTTAGTGAGTGTAGGCTAGACTTAGTAAGTTTCCTGTGATAAATAGATTATAGCAAAAGTGATCAAATGTCACAAAATTTTGACAGCTCCCAATGTTTCCTGCTATGAGAATCTCCTGATAAGAGAGCTCAGAGCATGGCCACTGGCTTCCTTCAGAGAAAATAAATCAGAGAAGAAACACGAAGTGGAAGCTGTCATCATCCGTTGACAACCAGCAAAAAACTAATGCTCTCAGCCCAACAGTCTCATAAGGAATTGAATGCTGCCAACACTCGCAAGAGTGAGATGAAGATTAGATCCTCCTTTATCCAAGCCTTTAGATGAGACTGCTGCTCTGAGCCTCACCTGGATTGCAGCCCTCTGAGGCACTCAGCTGAACTATGCTCAGACCCCTAGTATACAGAAGCTGTGAGGTAACATGTTTGCTGTGTAAACCTCTAAATTTGGGGTTATTTACTATACAGCAATGAATAACAAATAAACTAAAAAAATCTATTATTTTTGCAAACAATTGCCTGTTTCCCAGGATTTAATATTTAATTTTGGTTTAACTCAGACTGTCTAAAATATAAATGACATATAATTTCCAGCACCCTTGAAAATATTGATAAACTCAGGTCAAATTTGAAAACAATTACCCATAAAAATATTTATTCTGAATTTAGATTATTTATTGTCTATCATAGAATAGTTTATAAAAGATTTATAATAATACATGAAATTAAATCTTTAAGGACTCAATGACTATTTTTGCATTTCTAATCAAATTTAACAGGATTACTTGAAGCTCAATGATGCATATATAATGCAAGCAAATATGCCTTTAAATTTCTAAAGTATTGATTTGATTTTAATTTGTAAATCTGTTGTATTTCTTATTTTCATGTTGTGATGTGTATTTGCTAAGACTTTGCAAGCAGGCAGTTAGAATATGCAGTTATCTATCTCTTATACGTAAAGATAATGTCAAATAAATAAGTACTTTACAACAGTTTATATTTGGGGAGGCTCTAAATGATTCTTACACAAATTCCTTACTTTTAAGCTTACATCCACTACTCTGTGCTGAAACTTTTACATTACCAAATAAAGACATCAATTTCATGGTTATAATTATGATATTATAACATATTATTTGAAAATCACATCCCACTGTATTTTTTGTGCAAAACATCAATTCATATAAGCATTTCTGCAAATCTGAAAAAAGGCAAGTAATTCAATTTTACATGATCATGTTGAAAATTGCAACTATGTGACAGCAATAACCATTTCCATCAATTAAAGGTGAAACACAGAAATATTGTTTTATTCCCTAATGATAAGAACTAGTAATAAAGGGTTTAAAAAAAGGGTTATAAGTGGATCAACAAGCCAACTAGCTAGCCTTTCTGGTAAGTCACGCAGACTACACAGGATCCGGGAAGGGAAAATCAGATAGTGGCTCCCAAGAATCAGTCATGCTGGGACCAGGAGGAGCCAATCAATGAGCCAACGAACCAGCCTTTCTGGTAAGCCATGCAGACCATGCAGGGCCCAGGAAGAGAAAAGTCAGTACCTCCTGTGAGCCTACCAGTGTGCAGACTGAGAATCACCAAACCCCCTCACCCCATAAGCCATCAGCTGGTTTGGAGGTCAGCCTGAGTTGATAGCAACTGAGGTACAAAAAGCAACTGAGGGCTTGTAGTGTTTGGTTGAATTTACAGAACTGGGGCTAGCAGCCTGAGCATCTATAGGGAGGATAACAGTATGCAATATGGCAAATATGGAGGATTTTTCCTATCTTGTTTTTGAAGTCTAATATGGTTTTCACTGTTCTGTTTTGTTCTGATTAAGTTGGGTTTTTTGTTGTTGTTTTTGTTGTTGTTGTTTTTGCTTTACTCAATATTCTATTTCAATTGGTTTTATTCTGTTTTGTTTAGGTCTGATTTTGCTATATCTGATGGAATGGACAACTATTGTGAACATAACAAGATATACTATGGTAGCCATTGTTGTTTTCCTATTATCCTGCTTTTTCTGTACCAATTTCACTGCTGTTTTGATTGGATTTATTCTGTTTTGTTTTGTTGGGTTTTATTATCTTTAAAATAAAAAAAGACTGTAAGTAACAGAAATTGACAGAGGTCTTGGATTCAAAAATATCAGAATCCAAGTATTTTCTTTGTCAATATCAGGACAAATAATGTCCTCTTGTCCAATAACAGTTTTCCTTCTGCTTTCTTGTCATCCTTTTTAGATTCCACATGTTAGGGAGAACATGAGATTATGTCCTATTATTAGACAGAGGATAGGATACAGGAAGAGAAGCCTCAAGGAGAATAATCAGGGGATGGATAAATTAGAATGTATTTTATGTGTTGAAATCAAAACAGCAAGGGAACAAGGGGGCAGAAGTGGCAAAGTATGTACAGGAGGAATGAAAATGATAAAACAAAAATGCCCATTAAATGAATCTGCCAAAATGAAATTCATTAATCTATGGAATCTATGTACAATAAAACAAAATTGAAAAATCCATAATAATTTTACATATTTCCAAGTGTTTCCCCACTAGTAGGGTGGAGGAAATGTAAGTGGTAGGAATTGCTGCCACTCTGAGCAGTGGGTAGTCTGATGTGTATCTTTGCTTTAATGGCAGTGTTAGCCTGGGAAGTGACTGAGAAGACTGACCATGACAGCCAGGCATCTTGAGACTGCATGGCTAATAGGAGCACTCCTTCCTTCCTGTGGATGTATCCAACTCTTCTGTGACACTTCTTGGCTCCAGTAAATCAAATGATAAACTAAGCTACTGAGAAAACTGAAGAGTAACTAGGTTGATTGGATGATCATATGCTATGCCTTATCATTTTAAACATAAAGCTATAGACAATGAATGTATTACAAAGGCTCATTGTGCTAAATAGCTTTGAAATAAATGGTTTTTACAAATGTTTCTTAGGACAATATAGGCCTCTACTAACCTCCTTAATTTGCACGTTTTAGATTAGTAACATGGGGGCAAACTATCTTTGTGTGTGTGTGCACACATGTGTATGTGTGTTACTGGGAATTGAACCCAATACATTTCAAATGAGCTATGTCTCCAGGCCTTTATTTTTTTGTTTTGAGACAAAGTCTTGGCAAATCACTCAATTACTTAGGTTGAGCTCCAACATGGAATCCTCTTCCCTCAGCCTCCTGAAGCATTAGTAATATGGCTTGGGTTGCTACACCTGGCCAGGCATTTCAATAATACTTTTTTGCATCTTCTGAAAAAAGTAAGAGTACCAACTTTGAATAACATGTCTTGAAATTCAGATACATAAAAAGTGGTAAGTATACAAAAAGGAAATAATGTAGTTTAATCCTGATGTTATAATTTGTGTCTGGATATTCCCCCAAAGCCACATGTGGTCATGCTGGGGGCAGGCTTTTTGGAAGCTGCTGAATCTAGAGTTTTTGATTGATTCATGGTCTAAGACTGGGATTAAGGGTGCTAGAGCTACACCGGCCCTAGGGCAGATAGCCTGCATACAAAGAAGGGACAGAAAGAAGCTTGCTCTTCCCTCCTTTCTGGATACTTTTGCCGTCTTCCAGTGCCCTAAATGGTAGCCCATCTGCCATGTGCCATTCTGCCTTGGAGCCAGTTGATTATGGACTGAAACCTCTACAAATTGTGAGTTAAATAAACCTTTCCTCCCTTTAACTATGGGTATTGGATATTTTGTCCCAGCAATGAGAAAAGTAACTAACTCACCTAATAAAGTACACCAGCAAATTTTAAAGTATGATTTTGTGAATTCTGGAAACTCCAAATCAGTTTCACAGACTGTGAGAAAAGTAGATATAGATGAATATGAATTTCCCTTATTTTTAATCACCCTAAAATGAAATTAACCGACTTTTCTATTTCTTTTTTTACTTCTGTGAGTTTTTGCTTAATATATTTTGAAATTTTGTTGTGGCCTTTGAAGGCTTGACCCTTTTATTATTTTGTAATGTCTCTCCCTTTCTTAATAATCTCTATTATTTTGTAACATCTCTGCCTTTCTCCTGTTTAATCTACTTCATGTTAAGTGATATGGCAAATCAAGGCTTTTCTAAAATTTTTATTCTATGTTGCATTTTTCTTGTTCTTTTTCTTTCAATGTATTAGGCATTTTATATTCAAAATTAGATTATTTTATTATTCATACTGATGATGTAAAAATCAAAGTTTTTGTATGCATAGCAAAATAATTATTACAGGAAAGCACATTAGAAAGACCTACTAATGGTCTTTCATAGAAAAATAAAGTGTGTATAAAAATCTTTCTTGGCAATTTTTAATATGCAATGCAGTATGATGTCTTTATGTTGTGCATTGACTCTCTAGACTTAGTCATTCTACATAACTGCATTTGTACCCTTTGATCAGCATCTCCCCATTTCTACCACCACCTAGGTCATGGCAACAATCCATCTATATTCTGCTCCTATGATTTACTGTTTCTTTGTTTTAGAATCCATATATCAGTGATACATGCCACATTTGTCTTTCCATGCCTGGTTTAATTCACTTACCATTACATCCTCCAGGGGCGACCATGGTGTCACAAATGGCTATATACCACTTCTTTTAAAAGCTTAATAAAATTAAAATTTAATATTTTTATGTTCCTTTCTCACTAACAGAGAGGGGAGAAAGTCCTAAATAGCAAATAAGTAGGGACATAAACGGTTATGCCAATATTGTCGATCCACTTTTCCTAATTGACATCTGTAAAACACTTCATGCTAAAATAGTAGGATACACATTATTTTCAATTATATATAGAACATACACCAAGAAAGACTATAACTTGGACCATAAAACAATGTTACATGTAAGGAACATAAGGTGTGTATAAAAATCTTTCTTGGAAAATTTTCAATATACAATACAGTAAGGCATTATTAACTATAGTACTTATGCTGTACATCGAATCACCAGACTTACTCATTGAAGTCTCTAGATCTCAAATAGAAAAAATTGAAGTCACATGAGGTACACTTTCTGACAATGGATGAAATACATCAGGATGCAATAAGAAAATGATATATGGAGTCCTTATATGAAATTAGCCAAAATACTACTAAACTATTAATGAGTCAAAAAGGAAATTATAGGAGATTTTAGGATATATTTTAAGTTCAATAAAAACAGCAGACCAAAATTTTGAGCATATAAAGTAGTATTTAGAAAAATGTTATAGATTAGCAATATTATAAAAGAATAGTTTTCAGACCAATAATCTACATTTGCAATTTAAGATGCTAGAGAAAGAACAAATTAAACTCAAACCTCAAGAAAAGAATAACAAACACAAGTGACAAATGAATAAAATTGAAAAGCGAAAAGAATACACAAATTCAATTATGTACTACAAGTATTTACCCAAAACAGGAAGGGAATCAAGAGGTGGGCGGTAGGGAGAGGGAGGAATGGGAAGAGGATGCAAAAAGAGTTAAGATGTGATATGTACATGTGACAGCTCCCCACCAGGAATGCAAACATTGTGTACAACACACATGTACTCATAAATAAAAAAATACAGTACAGATGAATAAAAACAAAAAGTAAAACAAAGACCAAAATCACATTTCTTGAAAGCAAAGCAAATTCATAATCAGATTGGCCAAGGAAAATGAAGAGAAAAGATGCTAGATTTTAATATCAGGGCTACAAGACGGGGAACATTACTGTAAATGCTGCAGACATCAAAAGGTTAATGAGGAAATATTATACGTACTTTTGCACCATAAACTGAATGGTGTAGAT